>QAXK01006602.1:0-17432 GCA_004335735.1 Chlorella sp. KRBP
GGCGGCAGCAGCCCGGGTGTGCCGGCTGCGGTTACTGTTGCGCTGCCACAGCTAGAGAAGTTGAAGGAGTTGTTGGTCAAGAGCAGCAAAGCACTGTCAGGGCTAGCTGCGAAAGCAGTTATCGGTGGCCATGTCGCTCTCATTGTTGGCCCTGCTGTTGCCGCTGCAGTAGCAATGGCTGCAAAGGTCACAGACGCACAGCAGCAGCAGCAGCTGGACGCAGCCGTACAGCCGCAGCAGCAGCAGGATGTCAACATGCAGCTCACTGCAGCCGCAGCAGCTGCGACAGCAGCAGTGGCTGGTGTCGACATTGCCATGGTGCTGCTGGAGGCTGCCAGTGCTGTCTCTGCCTTTGTGACGTCACCTGGACAAGCAGCTGTTGCTGCCAAGTTCATCCGTCACCTGAACGCGCTTGCAGAGATGCATGCGCGGGCATCTGTGGGGGATAGGCCCAAACAGCAGGCATTGCAAAAGGTGGCACAGGGGGTGTCGCCCGGCCTGCCACACCTGCTGCTGTTCCTGAAGACCATGAGTGGGGGCAACGCTCCGCCAGAGCAGCAGCAGCAGCAGGCAGGGGCAGACACAGAGGAAGCGTCTGAGGGACTCATGCGTGCAAGCAGTGTCGAGAGCGCGGTCAGCGTACAGAGCGCAGTCAGCTTCAAGAGTGCAGTCAGTGCAAGCAGCAGTGTGTCAGGTCAGAACCCTGCGCACCCTGGCCACAACCCGGCTGCTGCACAAGCAATCGAGTGGGCGACAGCACGGGCACGCTATGCCAGCACAAGTGGCCGGCAGCAGCTACTCAACTGCAGTGCACTGCAGCTGTCAGGCTTGGCTGGCTGGTTGGTGCTGGGGCAGCAGCAGCCGGTCCCTGCAGATGCGATTGGGCGCCTGCAGCCGCTTGCTTTGGGCCCTGGCCAGCAGCTGCAGGTACTGACTGACGTCATTACGCTTCTTTCAAACCCAGATGCACAACTGACGGGGTTGGTGTCAGGAGAGAGGCGTATGAGCAGCGGCGGCAGCAGCAGGGGCAGCAGCATACAACAGTCCAGCCTGTCAGCAGAACAAGCAGCGGCGACGGCAGTGGCAGCAGCTGCTGCACTTGCTGCCGGGCCTGTCCCTGCGTCCTCAGCAGCAGTGACACCTCTCATGCGTGATGACCCAGCAGCGTTGACCGGCTGGCAGCCGCCAAGCATCCCTGCAAACTTGGCACCAAAAAGGCGGGAACTCATCGCGCCACTCCTGCAGACCGCGGCCTGCATCGCTGCAAAGCACGTCATTGTTGCAGCCCTGGGTGCAGCAGCAGCAGCTGCCGGTGGTGGTGCCAGCACAACTGCAGACGCAACATCAGAAGGTTTGGCAACAGCTGTGTCGCAGGCTCTCAGCAGCAGTCTACAAGAGCAGCAGCTGGAGCAGGGCATTGCAGGGTGTGAGGGCTTTTTGGACCTGCTGCGAGTGGTGATCACGAACAGAGGCCTCTCGGCCGTGGCTGCACTGCAGCTGGCGTACCATTTGTTGGCCTTGCAATTTGTACTGCACGCCGCTTCCGGACTTGCGCCAGCTGGCAGTAGCAATGCTGAGGCCCCAGCAGCATCTGCAGCAGGGCCTGCCCCAAGCAGCAGCGAGGACTCGGCGCCACCGCAGCAGCAGTTGGATGGGCAGCAGGCGCTGCAGCTTGTGTCGAGTGTCCTGCAGCAGCTGACACAGGCAGCTCTGCAGGACGTGCAACTGCAGCTTGCTGCAGACATGGCACATGTTGGCACAGGGGCAGGCGCAGCCTCCACAGGGGCCGCTTCCAGGACGGGCAGTGTGAGCAGTGCTTTGGCAGGGCTACAGCTGCTGATACGATGCTTGGACAAGGAAGCAGCAGCGGACAGTGCCCCGACGGCAGCGGCTGATGGCGACGAAGCTGACTCAGCACCGAGACAGCAGCCAGCGCAGGTGTCAGCGCTTGCAGAACTCACCGCCAGCAGCAGCTGGCTGGTCGATGGCATACAGCAGCTGCGCAGCAAGTTCTGGGAGCAGCTGCAGCAGCACCAGGCGCAGCTGCCTGCAGAGGCGTACGGCAGCAGCGTTGTTGCAGAGCTCCTGGAGCTGCAGGAAACCATCAGCAGCGGTGCTGCCTGGGAGGGCTGGTCAGCAGGGGCGGGGACAGCAGGCGCAGGGGATACGGGCAGTGCTGGAGGCAGGCCACAGGGCAGCGGTGCTGGGCTACTGCTTGCTCGAACCATGACTGCGCTCAGCAAGCAGTGGCCTGGTGTGAAGGTGCGCTGCGGTGTTGAAGAACGGTTGCCGGTTTCGCCTCTTCTAGCACAACACCATTAGCTTCATGGGTTGGGTGTGTTTGAAACGATTGCCATGTTGTACGCATGAGCCCACTGCCCGCGAGTCCAACAGAACCTGTAGATGTCACTATTCAATTCAACACTCTGCTGCATGTGCGTCCTGGCTGGATGTGTGTCCTGCAGGCCTGTGCTGATGACCTGTCCAGCATCGATGCAGCAGTGTCCCTGTTCAGCGGCCTGGTGGCCAGCAGCAGCCCCTTGACACCCAGCCAGTGTGCTGCCCTGGGTAGTTTGCTAACAGAGGTGTGGAGGGAGGGTGCAGCACTGCCACAGCCAGAGGCCCCTGCTGCTGGTGCAGAAGCGGCAGCAAAAACAGCGGCGGCAGCAGCAGCAGCAGGGGTGGAGGATGGTGGGGCCAACGGTGCTGCAAGCAAACCCACCCCCGACGTGGGTGCGCAGCCAGACGAACAGCTGGGCCAGCAGCAGCAGGTGGAGCTGTCAGCGTCAGTTGGCTTGCCTGTTGGCAGGTGCCAGCTGTCGCAGCTGCACTGCTGCTGGTTTGTGTTGATGCGGGCCATGTTGCAGGCTGGATATGTGCAGGACCTGCTGTCGCTCCTGGACAAGGTGGCTGCTGCTGTTGCATCTGCTGCTTCTGCTGCTGATGGTCCTAATGGGGATGCTGGGGCTCAAGCACAGCAGCAGCAACAGCAGCAGCAATCAGAGGCTGTGGTCTTGCTGCTTACGAAGTCTGAGGCACAGCAGCTTGTGGCAGCAGCAGAGGGGCCCTTGGGGCCGGCTGGCCAAGCTGTCCTCGGCCTGCTGCTGCCTTACAAGTCATGCCAGCAGTCAGTGAGTGATTGCCTGCTCCAGGGCGGCATATTGGTCGGGTCCCTGCAGCCTTGGGCAGGGCAGCTGCTGCTGCTGTTGCTGCTGAGAGGGCAGCTGCCCCACCTGGCCCTGGTAGCAGTGGGCCAGCGTGGTGGCAGCAGTGGGGCGCAGGCTGAGGTGGGGTCTGGGGAGAAGGTTGATGCAGAAGCCAGGCAGTCTGTAGTGCAGCAGCAGCTGTACCATCTGTACAGCCTGCTGCTGCAACCTGTGCTGGCAGCACCTGCAGAGAGCAGTGGCTTGGCTTGGGCGTACTTGACATGCTTGTTGCCGCATGCAGTGTCACAGCTGTGCCAGGTGCAGGATTATGCAGCTGCAGCAGCCCTTGTTGCTGCCAAGATGCGCATGTGTGGGAGGTTGTGTACGTTCAGTGGGAGCCTTTTGCTCCTGCAGCGCTACTTAGAGGTGACGATGCAGAGGCCTTGGCAGGTGCCAGGTCACCAGGGCAGCAGTCCGCTCTGGTTGCCACGCTGCGAAGCCTGGCTCGCATGCAACGGCTCTGTGGTAGCTTCATCAGCACATACGCGGCTTCTGGCCTCAATGAGGCTGGCTGATTGATGCTGGGCAGGCATGACAGTACCAAGCGGTACCAATGAGTTTTGCTCGGTGGTGCCGCGGAGCTGCCCTCAATAGTCTTTTTTTGTGCATATATGTCGTTATGTGCAACGCGCCGCGTCATGCTTCAGTGGTTGGCCCGCGTGCATATTGACTAGACCGCGCTGTCATTTTCAAGGTCGCGCGGTTGACTCTGTTTTTGGGCTGTTTGTAAGGCAGTAACTACATATGACCATTCTGGCATAGTCCACAAGCTTATGGGCAATTGCAAGACAACCCATACAGCTTCACTCACTCACCGCTGGGACACTTCACCCACACCCATCCCTTACGGCTCTGCTAGCACCTTTTATGCCAAAGGATTCAAAATCAACTTATCTTACGCTTATAAGACTCGTGAGTTGCAGCTGACTTGGGCTGCACCACTACCCCGCGATGAGTTCGACCAGTATGATGTTGCTGAGCCTTCTGGTGTTGGCAGCAGCAGGTATGTTCCCAATATGCTATGTACATATTCAAATAGCGGTTTTCAGGGCTGCCAAGGGCCCATGCAGGTAGCTGTAGCTGGTTGAAACTTTGCTGGCCTGGTGCTGTGGTTGAAGCTAGCCAGCTGCTGTTTCTGGCCCTCATACAGCAGCTGACAGCCTTGACGTGCCTTATAATCAACTATGAAGGGCCCATGCACACTGCTTTGATGCTGCTGTGATTGTTGCAGTCAACTCTGTGTCGGCCTGTCCAGAGCTGGGGGACCCTGTCTGTGGTGCCGATGGCTTGACCTACTGGAATGAGTGCTTGGCCAAGCTTCAGAACGTGCAAGTTGCTAAGAAAGGGTACTGCGAAGGTAGGTGTGCAGTGCATGGCCTCGTTCATGCAGGGTGGGCCGAGCTGTGGGCCCACAAGCCCAGCATCAGCTATAAGACAAAGCAGCAGTATACCAGAGGCAGAACATGCTGTTCTTGATATCTTTCGACCTCTAGCCACAGCAGAACAGCGATGATAATGCACATCCATGTCATGCACATATCAGCATGAAGTTCAGGCACACTGTGCTGGCTGGTCAGCCCTGCTGCCAGTAGGACGCAGCTGGCCTAGGAGCAACAGCATGCGGCAAGCATACTGCAGACATGGTACAGAAGTGCTCAAGCATGCTGCAGATATACTGCAACATCATTTGCCTGTGGTTTGGCAATCAACATCAGCCCACGCAGCAGCTCTTACAGCACTGCAGGACAATCTGCCTTCATCCCGGCTTGCAGCTTGCCTGCAGAGGCGCAGTTCTAGGTTTACAGACATTTCACAATAATTATTGGGAGATGCGCACTTACCAAGCACTAGATATGCTAGTCCAGCGTGTGCAAGATATGACTGTGCTGACCCAGTGCCCAGCAGCGGACCCGCCAGACCTGCATAGCTGCTTATACAGCAGCAGCAGCCCATAGCAAGTGTACTGAGAATTGCACCTTGTTTTGAGTACCTCGCTGTACAGTCATGTGCTGACACTCTGTACAAACTATCCTGTGTGACTGCATACTTGCAGGCTCTTTCCTCAAGTTTGCAGGAGTGACCGTCAGCAGCGCCGTCAAGCAGCATAGGAAAGTCCCCAAGGAGCGCGCAGTTGCTGAGCTGTCAGAGGACATCATCAATGCTTTCAGCTCAGACGGCTTTGTCTACTTGGGCAAGATGAACCTCGCCAAGGGCCCCAAGTCTGCTAACAACCCAGCAGCTGCTGCGGCCAACAGCATAAAGACAGTCAACGGCCGCCCAATGCTGCCAGGGCAGGTCTCGGCCGTGCGATACACACCCGAAGGCCACATCTACATCATGAAGTTCAAGACCAGGGTGCAGAACGAGGCAGGGTCCCGCGGCAGCAGCGCCAGCACAGCAGCACCAGCGCCAGTGCCTGCCATCGAGCCTCACATCCCACCTTCAGCACGCGCTGCACGCAACAGCAGCCTCTTTGGAACGGAATCTGCCCACAAGCACAGCCGCTCACTGTCCATCATTGTGGGCGCAGATGAGCGCAAGCTGTGCCCCACAGGCGCACCCTACCCCAACTCCGCCATCGGCCAGATCGACTTCCTGGAGCGCAACACGCCCTTCATCTGCACCGGCACCCTCATCACCAACAGCCTTGTGCTGACCGCTGCGCACTGCGTCTGGGACGTTGAGAGCCAGACCTTTGCCGACATGGTGACCTTTGCGCCCGGGCGCTACCGCATGCCAGACGGCAAGGTCGTCAACCCCTTTGGCTCCTTCAACTGGAGCCATGCCACCCTCATGAAGAGCTACCTCACCTCTGGAGAGGGCCAGGCGGACATCGCCCTGATCAAGATCGAGGGCACAGCCCCTGCAGCAGCAGGCACCATGGGGCTCAAGTCGGACTGCTCAGGCTCCAGCAAGCCCGAGAAGGGCCTGTCCGTCACCACAGCAGGCTACCCATCAGACAAGCCGGAGGGCGAGTGCAACATGGCCTTCTGCTCCGTGGATTTTGACTGCAGCAAGGAGTCGACCCGCCACTCCTGCGACACATTCATGGGCCAAAGCGGCAGCGCGTTCTGGGACTCTGGCAACTACATCCGCGGCGTCCACGTGCGCGGCTTGATAGACGAGCAGATGAACGAGTTCACAACCATCGGGCCCAAGGTGCTCGCAAAGATCAGGGAGTGGGAGGACCTGGATATCAAGGCCACAGCAGCAGCCGTCGCAGCCAAGGCAGCAGCCAAAGCCGCAGGCGCCACGCCCTCAGCAGCAGCGCTAGCAGGCGTCAAGGCCGGAGCCAACATGGCAGCACCCGGGCTCAACAGTGTGCAGAGCTGAGCAGCACAGGAGCCGGTCTTGTGGAATCTCCTGCAAGCAGCTGCCAGTTAGCAGTGGACGGGCCTGACACAGATGGTGCTAGGGCTGCACAGCGTGCGCAGCTTTCTGCCTATTGCAGCTGGCAGCAAGCATACTTGCTGTGCAGGCCAACAGCAGCTGGCTGCTGGTGCAGTGCGTGGCCCAAGCATGCAGGTGGTTGTTTTGCATCCAGGTAGAAGGGTGTGTTGCTGCTTGTGTTGTTCAGGCCATGGTGCAGCCACTGCTGCCATGAGATGCATGCATACAGGAACAGGTCAGGCCCCCTTGCCTTGGCAGTGCTAGGGTGCCGTGGGTGGGTGTTGCCGTGTTGGGTGCAGAAACTGAAAAGCAGGGCTGTCAGCAGGTGCTGCCTGCGATGCTTTCTGGGCCAGTAGTCTCAGCTTGTTGTTGCATCATGGCCTTGGTGTTGCATGTATGACCCCTAGCGTGTGGGCCCTGCAGCAGCAGGGTTGGCGGTGAACCTGCCCTCAATGATACTCCCAGCACAGCTGTCTGTGCAGCGTAGGCAGCAGCCGCTTATCCTGACGGCTGTGCCAACCACGCAGCAGCTGCCACAATGTGTGACCCTATTGACACCTGTGCAAAACCCAGGTGTGCTGGCATGCCATGACATGTCCAGCCACATGTACCAGTCACCCCGCCTTTCAGCATCTGCTGAGGCGCTTCTCTGTTTGTGTACTCGCTCAGCAGGTGTGTGCAGGGCCCGCTGCCCTCGTTCTTTTGCCTCCCTTCCTTGTGTGACGTGACCTTGCCTTTTCCATGCGTGACCCGGCGTAGCTGTCCGGCTATGCCTCTTCACCCGACCCCATTTTGACCCGCACGACCGTCACCAGACAACAGTATGGCGCGCAACGCCCGCTGCATAAGCGGGCCAGCCGACCCATTTCATTCTATTTCATTCCAAGTAGACGCAGTGCTTGCCAGTGCTTGACGTGTGTGCTGACCTCCCCTTTCAGGAGTTTTATGGCTGGATGGTGTCATGCATTCCTGGGGATGGATCGTCTGTGTGTCTCTGTGCTGCAGCCGCTGTGATGTCTGCAGGGCCCATTGTCCTCTGGCCACTCCCTCACCAGGCTGCAGCCAACAGAGACCTGGCCAAAGCTGCTGTGTGCTCCCGATCAACAGAGCAGGCTTGGCAGGTGTGGGGTTATATGTCAGTGCTGTACCCTGTCAGCGGCAGGCTGCTATGATGTGCTGGGGCCACCAGTACCAGCGTACTGCTGTGTGGGTGGCCCCTTGCCTTGAGGACCTGCTGTGTTTTCACTGGCAAGGGCGGGGTCTGAGCCACCATGTGCTGAGACATGCACATTGGGTCATAGAGCCAGGGTGCTGGCTATCTGGCACAGCACTGCTGCTGCCAATACCAGCCTTTCATGGTCGTGTGATGTTGGTTTGCCTTGTAGGGCCAGCTAACAACAGCGGCACAGCTTTGTCGTGTTTGCAGACTGCGTGCAGGTATAGTTTAGATGTGTGTGTGATGTTGCTGCTACTGCATGGTGCTGCTGCTGTTTCGGGTTCGTGGACTTGTAGCCTGGCCACGTGCAGGTGATGGCCGACACCATTCCCGTGGAACCACTACCACCATGTGTGCACCACGCAACAGCCATGGCTCATCAGTGGGTACAGGTGCCAAAATGGTGCAGCTGATGCAACAGCTGGGACAGCTGCTGACTTCACAACATGAAGCTTTGCCATATCAGCAGCTCGTCTGAAGCAGTGTGCTCATGTGCGCACATGTGGGCATGCCACATCCTGCTTGTGAGAGGTCAGATATAGTGCAGGGTGCGGGTGCAGGAGCTGCGCCAGCACTTGATCGCTCTGCTGGCATGTTTTGCTGTGTGTGACAGGCCGCCCACATCCACGGGTTGTGAAGTCGGGTTGTCTTGTGATGCTTGTTAGCAGAGTGTTGCGGACGTCAGTTATTGCTGCTGCTGCTGCCGCCACCGCCAGCTGGTGCCTTGGCTGTGCTGTGTACAGTCCCGTGTGTTGCTGCGTGTAGCTGAGTGTGTGGTGATGCAGGAACTAGCCTTGCATGTGCTTGGCAATCCTGCAAAGGCTTGGTGGTCGTGCTGTTCTTCAGTGCTGAATTCACCAGGTAGAACTTCTGCCCCAGGGGCCCTGTTCTGCCCTGGGCTTGGGTTCGAAGTGGCTGTCAGTGGCAGCGGAAATGTACAGCTGTGTTATGTTGGCGCGTGGCCTTTGTCATTTTTGAGGCCTCTGTAAATGAACCACCTTCACCCCAAGATGCTGCTAGGGCGCCGCCTACGACTGATACCTTGCAATTCACCTTGCAAGCCTAGCCTGCAGGAATGCTGCATTGGGCCTTACAGGAGCTCAGACACTGCACAAGATTGCGGTATGCTCTCAAAAGCACCTCCAATTTGAAATTCAAGCCGTAGGACATCCGCTGGTGACCGCTGCATGGCAATTCGTGGCACCCAGGACCAAAGTCCTCACTGTCCGAGTCAGCAAGCCTAGCTGGTTCAGGGCACTGGCCCAGGTCTGAAACTCGGCAAAATTCTACATGCTCTGTCACCTTCGATAATTTAACAGCTATTCAGGGCGTAATACCGCAAGGTCGGTCCACCTGTCAGACTTCAAGCTGGGCGCGCGTCATCTCGGTCAAAAGCGGGAACCCCCGGACATCATTGGTGCTCGCGGACATGAAGCTGAGCTCTTTGAACATCAGTAATGTTTTGCCTGCATTACAGCGCTGACCTTTGGCTGACCGGGCTCTGACCTTCGTTTGGGTTCCGGTGCTTGGGCGCCAGACAACATCTTGTGGTGACAAGTCAGTTGTAACAGTCATTTTGTTACCTTGAAGGATAGCAGGGACGCTGCTGCCGGCCTGCTGTCGGTCACCCATGCACAACAGCAGTAGGCACGGCGGGTGACATTGACTCAAGTGATCCCACTGCCCAGTGCATTCCCGACTGTACCTTGTCCCAGTTCATGATTCTCGTACGTGCTTCATGGCTGCTTTTCATAGTGGCCCTGGCTGCAGCACTGCCTGCTCTGCGAGCTACAGTACCTGTGCAGCATGGGATCTCAGAGGGTCAAGTGCACCAACTACTCCTGCAGCGGCAAAACCTACGACCTCTAGCAGCAGGTATGAACACCAGCACAGCGTGTATTGCTGCATCTGAGAAGCTTCTGCCATTGGCAGCATTGCTGAGACCGGGCCATCCCAGTGCCTGCAAGCAGTGCCGGGACTTTCATGTCCGACGCAGGCTGTTGAATACTTTGTGCTTACTGGCTTGGTGGATGCACAATACATCTGCTGCTTAGTGACAACGCCATGCTTTCATGTTACGTACAGGCAAGCAGCAAGACAGTACACTCCACCTGGAGCATTTCCTGGTGCAGCAAAATCTAAGCAGTGGACACCCTGGAGCAGCCAGGAGAGTGCTGCAGGCTCCTGCTGCTGCCAAACAAGGCAGCAGTGACAGCAGAAAAGGCAGCAGTAATAGCGGCAGCAGCAGCGGCAACAAACATAGCAGCAGCAGCAGCAGCAGTGGTGGCGGTAGCAATAGCAGCAGCATCAAGGCCCCAGCACCTGCAGCTGGCAAGCCACAGCAACAGCAAGACCAAAAGCAGCCACAGCAACAGCAAGACCAAAAGCAGCCACAGCAGCAGCAGCAGCAGAAAGCACAAGCGGCATCACCTGTACAGCAGCCAGCGCCCAGCTCGTCTGGCCTGCCCGCAGCACAGAGCAGCAGCAAGGAGCAACCAAGGGAGGCCAAGACCAACACAGACCTCTCTGGCCTCGCACTCCCTCCCGCCATCACAAACCTTGGGGGTGGCAGCGACCTCTCCAGCATTCTCACAAGCAGCAGCATCGACACCCGCAGCAGCGGCAGCAGCAGCAGCAAGGCAGGGGAGGGCAAGGCACAAGCAGGAGGCGGCCAGGCTAAGGCAAGCCAGGCTGAGCCGTCATGGCCTCAGTCCATAAAGCAGCTGGGCAACCCCAGTTGCGTGTGGCTACAGGAGGAGTCCACATGTGTGCCTACGCAGGACAACTGGCTCATTCCGTCAGGCCAGCCCTCAAGCCCCTTCAGACGGTACGTGGTGGCTCAGGTTGTGGGTGGCAACTTTAAACCCTTAGGCTGAAGGCCTGAAGGCCTGTACTGATGTAAGCAGAGCAGCTGCAGGAACGGTGTGCACACGTGTATGTTGGGCTATGGCAGATGCCATACACACAGGCTGAACTGTTTGGAGCCCAGCAAATCCAAACCCTGTACACTTCTGAAGTCACTACTCAGCATTTGACTGTGCTGTTGTACTGAATTCGTTTCGAAATGGGTACCGCAGGGCAAATCTGATGGCTATCGCCCGCCAGCGGCATTGCTCTAGCATTACAAAAGAGGCTGGCTGCTGGGGTGAACAGGCCCAACGGTGCTACTGGCACACCACTAAGACCGGACAGGGCGACTGCCGGTCTGCTGACCTGTTGGAAGTGAGTGTGGGTTTGGGGGAATGTTGTGGAGCTGGATGTCATCCCATTGATACTGTCAGGCTCTGTGCATGTGATCCTGCAGAATTTGCTTTCAGAGAGGTCAGCACAGGCAGGACGATGCTGTACGCCTGTAAAACAGCCTTGCCACCCAATTGGCGACAGACACATGACACCTGCGTGGTCACTCATACCACCTTCGTGTTCAAAAACTTGGCAGCCTGCTTATGAGGTTGATGGGGCTTACGCTGTCACAGCCGGCTGTGTCTGCATGTTTGGTCATCGTTTGAAGCTGCAAGCACTTGTGGGCATCAAGACTGGTGCTGTGTTTGCTGCTGTGACAACATCACGGCCAGCTTGTGTCACACAATGTGTGGACATGCACCACCTGTGCTGACTTGAAACAACCATGCTGCTGCTCCTGCTGTCGCTGCCGCTGCCGCTGGTGTTGTTATCGTCATCACAGATTACTTTCTACACCAACACTGCATATGCTGGCACCATCTATGACATCCCACTTGCTATGACCTGCCCAGGCAGCAAGGCTCACGAGTTCTTCAGGTGCTTTGCACACCCAGCAGCATCAGGTGAACGCAGCTGGCGGCAGGATGTTGGCGTTGAATCCACAACCACCTGCAACCTGCACTATGCACAGCAGCAGCTAACGCCAGTGTGCATGCACTCTTCATGCAATTGTAAATGCTGTTGTTGCTCAAGTTATAACTGCAGGAGTTGGCTCGCCTACACAGTCATGTGCTGGCAACTGTGAACATGTGCCACCTGCCCCATGCATTCCGACCGACCAGCAGCTGCATTGCCATGCTGTACCTCTGGCTGCTCTGCACTGCTCCCAACAGACAACTGTGAGAAGCTCGGGCCCTGTTTCTCAGTCAAGCAGGAGCAAGCCAGCCGGCAGCAGCAATGGCAGCAGCAGGGCAGGAGCCCAGACGGCAGCGGCAGCGGCAGCAGCAAGGGCTCCGAAACGTTGTGCCTGCCAAAAGTCTTTACGGAGCTGAGCAGCAAGGACATTGACGACTTCCTGGCGCAGCTGTGGGCGATGGATGGCAGGGTTTATGGTAATTGTGCTGGGACCTGCTGGATGAAGCAGGTGGGTTGTGGGTGTTGTTCATGAGTCACGACTAATGTCGTTAGTAATCTCTATCAGGGCCACCTTACAGCCCTCAGGGTGCCCTGCAGCCTGATAACGGTCACACCAGCTTCGCTCCTCATCTCAGCCTGATGCTAGTCCAGTAAGCCTGATGTCAGCAGCAGGTGGGTCTGTATTTGCTGCAGCATGGGCAACTCAAGGGTTGACGTATGCACATACCTGCTGGTGTCCCAACCTGCCTGCAGGCGCGAATGTGTCGCTCAACAAAGGCGTCCAACCGCGGAGAGTGTGAGGGCATACTGCCCTTCTGTAGCTGGGACCGCAGCAAGTCGCGCTGCCAGAAGAGGTCGCTGGAGTTTGACAGCGAGTTTGATTTCAAGGTCAAGCGGCTGTACGGGTGAGTGAGGCGGTACATCTGGCGTTACACTGGCAGTACACTGGCAGTACGCTGGCAGTACAGCAACAAGATACATGGTGGCAGTACATCTGAGGTGCAACATGCGCATGTGCGGAGCCATGTGTACACACTGCCAAAGGTGCACAAACAGCCTGCAGGAGTTGTGACACCCAAGTCACTAACGTATCGGCTTCAGGAGCCGTCGTCAGCATGCATCACAGGCATCAGGAGTTGGTCCCCGAGGGTGATGATGCCCATCGGGCATGCACTATAATTATGCAACCAGGTTTTCAAACTGGATGGGGTCGTTCATGTAGCCTGTGCATCCCAGGGTCCCCACCCACCTGCCTGGATCATTTCATGATGGGCCTGCTGTTGGTCCTGCTGCTTGCATGTGTGTGCACTTGCAGGCTGTGCCTGGACATTGACAACGCAAGTGACTGCAAGGTTGCTGAGCAGACAAAGCCCAAGCCTGCTATAGACTGGGCAACCTGGAAGGAGCAGGGCGAGCCAGTGCAGTGCACTTGACCGGTGATTGTATAGCGTTGTGACCCGATCAGGCATGGCCACTGACATGTGACATACTGCCCACATGTTGTTGAGATTGGTTGGACACTAACATTGGGCAGATTTGTATTCTTCAAAGGCAGTGCTATGACGCGACTGTACAGTGCGCTGACTTGCACTCGCTGGAGTAGTGTCTCATCAGGAGGAGTCCTGAGGAGGCTTGTTTGACCTGGCATTGGCCTTTTTGGTCTCACTGAGTGACAAACTCTATTGGTCTCACTGGGTGGTGATGTCCAGTGAGTTAAGGGGTTGAAACCCCAATTAGGAGGCTTCCTGACTCAGCACAGCAGCACACTGTTTGCATCAGTGTGATCAATAGTTGTGAACATTGTCTGTGGTTTGGTTGTGAGCACCCTAGGCTAGTAGGGTTGCCCCTGCTGCCAAGCTTCCACTACTGGGGGCCGATGTGCGTTATCGGTGTGCACATCGTTTTCTTTTCGCATGCTGCACCTGCCACAGTTGCTAAGCAGGACAGTTCGTGCAAGCACATGTGTGAGTACAGCGCAAATGTGGTGGGTTGCTCTACCCGGTGGCTTTTTGGGGCTGGCCAGCAGTGTTGAAGCTGTACGAGGCAGACACGAGCTGGAGCCAAGTCATGTGTGCGTGTGAGAACACATGTACGAAGAATGCATGGCCATGGCGCATGCATCGCTGAACGGGTTCATCGTCGACCATCCCTGTCAGTAGGGGTCATGACATCATGAGCCACACCACACATGTGGTTTACTGCCTACTGTGGCATTCATGCTGACACACAGCTCACATGTGTACAATTGGTGTGCATGCATTGTATGTTCACTACCAGGAAGCCATATATCTGCCCCTGCGGCCAGTCCTGTGCCGTGCATGTTACTGTGGTGCTGCTGTTTGTATCATAGCTTTAGGTGTGCTGGCGTGTGTCTGTTTGGCCATAGTGTGTTCACGTCAACGTACTCTGTCACCGCAGTGCAGCACGTGCTCTGCCACAGCTGTGTCGTTCAACGTTGTGACTTTGACGACCCACTGAATTGATTCTGCACATTACACAAGGGCCGTCAACGCAGCGGCTGCGCTTGCTTCAGGTTGACAGGGATGAATGCATCAAACCTGCAACAGCCAGTAACGTGCTGCATATGCCGTGAGCTATCGCCAGCGTGAGAGCTGAGCCAACAGCCAGACGCCTGGTGTCGCCACAACAGAGGACAACGGCCTGCTGCCAGCAGTGCTTGGCCAGTTGCAGCCACAGACAGTACACTAGAACAGTGTCACAAGACCATCTTGTCTCATCAAGGGGGCCCCATCACTGGCAGGTTCATTCCAAATCGAAAACAGGGAAAGAAGAGGAGCCCTGAAGGCTCGTTGATTCGTCAACTCAGTGATGCTGCAACAACACCGCCAGCTGCTGCCAGAGGTCACAGCAGCGTCATGTAGCCGTAGTATGTTGCATGCGTGCGGCCCTCTTTCTTGGTGACGTCAGTGTGTGGCAGAGTAAAGCGCTCCCTAGGCGCCTCATGATGTGGCTTGGGCGCATGCCAGCCGACCTGGCAGACAGACAGGCACAGGATCCGTGCAGGGCAATCACTCCGTGCCAACACTGTTCTTTTCTCAGCCAGGCAAAGGACCATCCTTGCGGCAAGCAGACATGTAACATGCTGGGGCCACTGGAGGTGTGATACCATCAGCAATGCTGAACCAAGTGCCACGTAAGGACCGAGCTCTTATGGCCAGTGCTGATGCTGTGATGTGCAACCGTTGCATGGTGTGCAACTTGAAACCCATAGCTGTCCAGTACCAGTGGACACTATCAAAGCACGGTACAACCGCCACGCACCGCCTGTGCTGCTGTGATGGGCTCCTGCAGGGCCTTCTGCGCGTTCCACTCCACGCGCCTGTGCTGCTTCTTGTCTGCTGCCATGCAGCTGTGGCTGCTGTACTGCCGCGCCTCCTCGGGTGCTGCACTCCAGGCCCGAAGGGCGCGGACACCTTGGCTGTACTCCTGGCGGGACATGATGCAGCCGCGGTCAAAGTCCAGGAACTGCAGGGCGGAAGGTGCAGGAAGGCCAGTCGGACAAAGGGCGACTCACAACCTCGGACGTTGAAAAATGGTTGTTGGCAGCTGCGGACGATGCTTTGTGCAGCAACCTTGGTGCTGACTGGTTGCTGGCCCAATACACAAAAGCCAGTCGCAGCATCCCTTGGTTGTGACGCCAGGTTGGACCCAGCGCACTCTGCTGCTAGCAGCACAGCATGTGTGTGCCATGCTGGCACTGCTGCTGCTGCAGGGACTGGGCACATGTTGTGCCATAACAGTCGCACTGACTCATGTTGGAATATGTCGTCATGGTTTTGTGCTGATCAGACAAGTCAGGCTGCTGGGTAGTACTCACTGAGAACCATGCTGCCAGCTCTGTCTTGTGTGCCTGCCGCCCCAGCACACTGTTGAGCATCTCTCCTAGTTTGCCTCGCAGCACGCAGTTTTCCGGGTCGACCTGCAATCAGCGACAATCACTGAGTCACCGAGCCTCGTGAGCAGTGCTGTAATGATGTCTGTATCTCTATGGCTATGCTGAGCCACTCTGGGCCACAGTGTTGCTGCTGCTGCCAGGCAGAGCCATGCCTTAGTACCTGAAGTGTCTCTGCCACAGTTCTGCTCCTAGCAGTGCCAGCTAGCTTGTGCTGGTCAAACGCCTGCTCAAACACTGACTCCTCAATGTCATGGAAGGGGTAGTGCAGAGTGGCTGCTGCTGCGTCAAAGAAGGGATCCGTTGCTCCTAGTGTCCTGCAGATGTTTCGGCCCAGAAAGATGGTTCAGCACACGTGCCAGGCAACATTTGGGGCCTGAGGAAGGCTGCTGTTGCAGAATCTTCCTATGAGTCACTGTGATGCCCCCTGTGGCTTCAGCAACTTGCAGCTGATGTGCCTGCACACTACTACACAGCAGCTGCTGTGCTGGAGCTGCTGCACAGTTGTGGCAATATAAAGCCAGACGCTGGATGTTGCAGCTGGCACGAGAAGACAGCAGACACTTACGTCATCCCGAAGAATTGTCCGCTGTTTGCAAGCGGGTCTGCTGCCATGGCTGATGTTTGGGCTGACATACGGCTTTGAGGCTCAGACAGACGGAAGTGCCTGTGAGGTCACTGGGCCGGCTGTTGCTAGTTCTCAAGCCTCCTGTTCTGGTCAAGGGAGGGATTATTTCACACTGTGATGGCAGAAACAAAACACCTACAAAGCCTGGACACCAGGAACCTGCTGCAAAACAGTACAACGCAGAAATCTCCGCTTGGCTTGGCTGAGGCGTGGTACAGGAACTTTCACTACGACTATTATATAACAACAGAACGTGTGTAGCCTATTGTGGTCTTTGATGAGCTTCACTGACGGTCATTCAAAAATGACAGTGTGGCCATGCAACAGCCAGCTCCGCGCTGCACTCACGAAGCAGCACACGTTGTGTCCAGCAAGCGACAGTGCCTCAATCTCCGAGGTGAGGTGAGATTCTAAGGTTCCGAGGTCCGTGCACCATGCTGTCCAACCTCTCCCACCCCACAACCGCCCGGTGCTGCTCCCACCAGCAGCACAGACACAACAGAGCACGGACAGTCATCGCACGTGCAGCTGCTGGTGCATCTGGCACATCCGGTGCAGCTCCAGCGGCCATGCAGACTGCAGCAGCAGGCAATGGCACAGCACAGCAGCAGCAGCAGCACCAGGCGCAGCAGGCACACATGCCCCAGCGGCAACCTCTGCCGGAGGTCATGGGCAAGCGTGTCGCCATCGTGAAGCGTAAAACCAAGGAAACCAGCGTGGAAGTGCGGTTGAACCTAGATGGCACTGGCCAGTGCGTGACCAACACCCCAGTCGGTTTCTTTAACCATATGCTGGACCAGCTGGCATCACACGGGCTGTTTGATGTGTACGTGGAAGCAGAGGGAGACACGTGGATTGATGATCACCACACAGTCGAGGACATTGCACTTGCACTTGGCTCTGCCTTCTCTCAGGCCCTGGGGGACAGGAAAGGCATTCACAGGTGGGCGCTGCACGTTGTTTGCACAACGTTATTGTCAGGGTTCGCTGGCTGGCGGTGGCGACCGACAGTGAATTCAGCTCTGTAGCCTCCAGCAACAGCAGTAAGAGCAGCCCAGCAGCAGCAGTAAGAGCAGCGGAATCGTTAGTCAGCAGCAGCAGCAGCAGGCACTGTCACACTTGTTACTGCCAACTGTCTCCCCCCTGTGCCGTTGTCTGAATGTTTGTCAACCCCGACACATGTGGTGCAGCCGCTGTAGCAATATACGACTGTCCCTCTGTGCCTGTCTCAACACGTCTGCCTACCTGCTGCTGCTGCTG
>QAXK01006606.1:0-24804 GCA_004335735.1 Chlorella sp. KRBP
CTGTGTGCTGTGCTTGCTGCTCTGCGTGCTGCAGCACAATGCTACAATCACTAGTTGCAGCACACAGCCTTGACTGATGACGTCCTGTCGTTGATTCTGGAGGCAAAACATCAGCATTTGACAGCGCCCGGCTTGCACGGTGATTGCAGCATGCACTGCACTCCCTCGTACCTTCATGTCTTGTTTCATGTTGTGACCCGTACTCAACTGCTGTCATCACATGCGCAGGGCCAACTATTGTGGCACCAGGCAGCTGCTGACACTGGCCAGCCAGATGCCGCGCCTGCGCTCCTTTGTCTACATCAGCACCTTCTACACCAACAACTTCAAGCCCTATAACACACCTGTGCCTGAGGTGGTGCACCACCCAACTCTGCAGCTGACAGGTGAGGACGGGCTGCACACCTGTCACAGCTGATCCAGCACTTTGCAGCTCGAGTTGTTGGTGTCAGATGCAGTGTGTTGTTCCATCACTTCCACAATACCAGCTGCACCAGCAGCAGCAGCATCAGCAGCACCACCAACGACAGCGACAGCGACAACAGCACTTGAAGCATGACCACTGGCAGCAGCAGCAACCACAGGGCCACCTGCTGCGCACAGCTATACCCAGCTGAAGCAGCACAACCACGTCAGCAGTGCCTGAATGTATGCCCTGTGGTGATGTTACTGCTGCTGTTGCTGCTGCTGCTGTCAATGCATCTGCTGCCACCAGGTGACCCCAAGGAGTTGACCTATGCTGAGTTGGCAGACCTGCTGCTGACGCTGCCAGCTGACACAGCAGCGGAGGAGGTGTCTCACATCATGTGCCGCCTCAACTTCACATCCACATATGCCTTCAGCAAGCTGCTGACGGAGCAGCTGGTCGATGATGCATCAACACTGCCTGGGGTGTCCAAGGCCATCGTCAGGCCCTCACTGATTGCAAGCATGGCTGGAGCACCCTACCCAGGGTAAGTGGCATGTAGGCTGGCACTGAGGGCGGGGGCTTTGACACAAGTACCCAGGGGCTAGCCTAGCCCACCGGGTGGAGTGGGGAAGAACCCACAGGGATGAGTCGCCCATCAGCCTGCATAAGCCACTGGTGTGCTACGCAGTGAAAGTATGCCACATCGCGAATGCTGCATTACGTTGGAATTGAGTACCAGCACTTGTGGGCAGCTTGGTTGTGCTTCGTGATCCCAGGGCACTTGAACTAGTAGCATCTCCACGTGCAGTACATGCAAGCACCACTGCCCATATGCACCCATCCCGCACAACCAGTTGGCCGAACACCATATCTCTTGCCATGCCTCTTGCAGGTTCATCAGTGGCTATGCGGGTGCGCCTGGCTACTGCCTTGGTGAGTCTCTTGCAGAGGCGTGGGGAGTGGGGCAGACATGACAGCTGATAAGCGTCACTCACAAGCTCTACGAAGACTTCTGGGGCTCTATTTGCTTGCAGCATGTGCAAAAGCAGGAGCTGCTGGGAGGGCTTATTTCAACTGCGCCACTAGTCGCTGATGCTCCTGCCATGCCAATAGCCACTCAGTTGAATGCAGCAGGAACGTTGCACAGTGGTCACCAGCCATGGGCAGCCGGGTTATGCACTGCACACTTGAAGCACACTTGGACACGATGTGTCCCCAGGCAACAGGAAGGCCAGCAGAGGGGAAGAGAGCTGTGGGCATCTGGCAGGATGGTTAATTGACTCGCTGTCCTGTGGCTGCCCTGCCTCGGCTTTGCCTCTGCTTTCCGCCTTGCCTGCTGCAGCTTACGGCATGGGGTTCTTCCACGACATCAGCAGCGTCGCGTTCGCATCAGATGCCATCATCGACGCCATCCCCGTCGACACCACCGCCTACCTCGTGGTCGCCTCAGCTGCAGCCGCGAGCGCGCACGGACCCTACGGGCACGGGCACGCGCGCGTCTACCATGCGGCCTCGGCAGCCAGCTACCCGGAGGGGGCTCCGAGCTTCTTCAAGAAGCTTCACAACTTCTGGACAGCCAACCCACCTCGTTTCAAGCTGCCCCTTGCCAGGTTGGTGCGCTGAAAGGGCGGCTGTTCACCTGCACTGTTGTGGTTCTTGCACTGCTGCTGACTTCTGGGGGCCACAGCTACCACGCTACATTCTTGAAGGCACTGGGGCAGCTCTTCTAGCCAGTGCAGGACCCTCGCACAGCAACACATCGGACCTGGTGGCTCATACAGCTGGCCACCCGTGTATCTACTGCATGCTTACTTCATGCAGGTACCCCATGTTCTCTGGCCGCCACACACCCACTACCAAGAGCGTGGCTGCAGGCACACGCGCCACCAAGGCCAAGGTGTGGCTGGCGGCCAAGCTGCTGCAGCTGAGCGGCAACAGCCGCAAGGCGCGCACCCTCACAGTTGGCTTCAGAGCCTTCTGTGTGCAGAACGACCCAAGGTGGGTTGCCTGAACTCCGCTGTAACACATCTTGCATGTTTCTGTGATGAGCTGTACATCGCTGGAGACAAATCAACCCAACACATCGATATCGCAGGCGTCAAGTGCTGTCCGGCGTCTGCAGGCAGGCATAGGCAGTGCACCATACTGTGCTGCTAGGGCACTGTTGCATGGACGGAGCAAGCACTTCACCTCGTAGGCAGGCAGCACAGCTGATGGGTGTGTTCCGAATGCTTTCCTTTGAACTCAACACCCTGTGTATACTGTGCATGCATGCGCATCTGCTCCCGCAGATATGCCCGGTCCATCGTGTCCTGTGTAAGCAATGCACGCAAGCTGCAGCAGAGCCTGGTGCCTGAGGAGCAGGGGGTGCTGCGCTGTGTGTGGGAGGAGGCGTCTGGTGCAGACTGGGAGAGCTACACAGCCACAGCACTGGCAGGTGAGGGGGCAGGGATGAGTCAGGGGTTAAGTCAGGGGGTGAGTCATGTGGATGGCATACCCACATGATTGGTGAGGTGTGCAGATGGCTAGGGTGACGTGCTGGAAGATGTTGGTGCTCACGATCAAGCTGCTACTGTAGCGGCGCTGCAACTGCCAGCTGGCAGCCCTGTCATGTGATGTGATGTGATGGATGTTGCAACCCCCAAAGCCACGGTGTTTGCTAGTGGGTGCTCCAGAGAGCTTTGCATTCGCATTCGCACCATGGCATCATGATGCTGTGTGGTGATCTCAATCAGACGCTGCCAGGCTGGTGACTTACCATGCTGTACACCTTGTTGCTGTGTGTCGCAAATGCGCAGGCCTGCGCACAGAGGCCCTGAAGCTGCCAGTGTCAGAGATCAAGGGCCTGGCCCACAGCTTTGTGCCCAGGCAGGGCCTGGCAGACCCTCAGCTTATGGCACAGTGGATGGCCGGGGCCCCCACCTTCACCTCCAGCGGCAGCAGCAGCAGCAGTGGCGGCTCTGCTGTAGACCTCAGCAGCGTCATCCCAATGGCGTTCTCTGTGCCTGCTGTGTCACCTGCAGCAGTTGGCAAGGCCCTGCACAGGTCCAGCATTGACCTGCACAGCGTGTGCACCAGTGTGATCTCACGCTCCAACTCAGCCTTCAGCAGCAGCAGCAGCAGTGATGAAGGGAGCAACACGCAGCGGGAGAGTGACAGCCAGGACGACAGCAGTAGGCATGGGTGGGTGTTGCTGCTGCCAGATGGCATCTCTGTCAAGCGCACCAAGTCATGCCATGCTGTCCTGATCAGCACACTGTGAGCTGCTGTTTACATTGCATACTTTACGTGGCTTGGATGGCTGGGACGCCTAAGTGTGGTGTGCGCCATGCTGTGCATACAGCATGCTGTGGTTGCGAATACATGAATAGCTGACTCTCGAGGTTGGAGGGGCCGCGTTTGTGCTGATGGTGGGGAGGCATGTGATAATTGTGCCTCAGAGGGAAGGAACACAGGATACACGTCAAGGCACTCATGCAGAGAGGGGAACGCATGCGCATGGGTGGTCATGGCGGGGGCACTGCAAACTGCTGTGGGGTAGCTGTGTCTCCTCATGACCAGGTTGACTCTCTGCTTCAGTGCTGCACAAGCACATCTAACGCATGCATGCAATCTGGCTGCATAACAGCCTTTGCCAGGGGCCACTGGTGATGCCCCTGTATTTGACATGCTTGTGGTTCAGCAATGCAGGTGCTTGTTTGCTCAGGACAGCTGTGCAGAGGCTGCTTGATTGGGGTTGCATGCAACTGCCTGAGCAACCCTGGCACGCATTGGGATATCGCTTTGCAAACACCTCACATGACACTTGGGAATCACTTGTGGCAGACAACCAGTGGGTGTTTGCGTTGCATCGTATGTCAGCCTCGCTGCACTTCTGTAGGTTTGAGGGTGGTAGGCACATGTACTTCTGCTGTTGTTGTATTGATGCTCATTGATGACTCATCAACTCTTGGCGAGGTGATGGTCCACCCATGTCTCAGCATGAGTCATGATGATGTGGGCGCACGCATGCATGCATGCATGCAGGCAGGCAGGCATATGTCTTGTCCTGCACACTGAGTAGGTGTCATCAAGGTGTCGTGAATGTGCTTGACAACGGCGTGGGAAGTTTGCCGGCAGATGGTACTTGTGGCTGCTCTGCCTTGCAGCCAAGCTGGCATTGTGCTGTGGTCTATAGATCACTTGCTGTTCAAAGGCACTGCCTAGACAACCAGCAACATATACTGCCTGGAATACAAATACATATTGCGTATTGGGCTTGAATATGCTTTAGCAGACCCAGATGAGGACCAGTGAAACCACCTCGACACTCGTAAGTCCGCTTCGGCAGCTGCGCATGGTTCGTGGTGCGCATCAGCAAGTCTGCCCAGCATCATATCCTTGTCAATCGTAATATTTAAGATATCGAAAGGCATCAATGGTCTATGCGACATCTTGCACTTGCAGCCGCTGCTGCTTTCGAGACAGTACCTCAGCAATTCCGCGCAAGCTGTAAAAGTCTCATATGTAAGTTATGTAGACATACATGACAGTTCAAAGACAAAACAGTGCATAACTGACACAGTAGTGTGCCCCAAGAGCGTTGCTAGTATGCCGTCAACCAGGGGCTGCGGGAGGGTTGGCCGCAGCAGAAACCTGTACAGTTGGGAGCATGCTGTACACAGCTTCCACAAAGCGCAGTTCACATATCCAGATTCCGAAACGATTGAAATACAAGAGTGAGAGCGTTTAAGCGCGCATCTTCAGCTGACTGCCTTCTTGCGTGTCCCGCAGCAGACTTGGCATTTGTTTCTGCAAGGACTGCGATTGCTTCAGATCGGTTTTTGACCTTTGGGTATCACAACGCGTTTTCAATTGATCACGGTGAGTTCGGGTCTCAGCTACTGTTGGTAAACAACCCGGCCAGCGCGCTGCTGCTGCTGCTGCATGCGCGATGGGGTGTCATGTGGGTGCCCCGCACCATGAGCAACGTCAAATGAAATCCATATGCGCAATTTTTGCTGTGTAATTGACTGAACCTGCTGCATGCGCTTGCAGGACAGTCTGCCTGTATACAGCAGAGCGTCCCGTGGCTACTGTGGTAGCTGGACGCACCTGCGTCTTGGCCAGATAGAGACTTCGAATTAGTCAGACTTCCTTTGGCATGCCTGCATCGAGCGGGTATTGTGTGCAGCCCGTTGGCATCGACATGGGGAATGTCCCAAGCCCAAAGCATGCAGAGAAGCTCACACGGCAGAATGTGACAGCCAGCAGCCATGCAGATGTTGGTGCAGCAGCACGAACCAGCATGACGGCTGCAGAACCAGTCGCAGATTCACGCTTACAACCCAACCAGGAGGGCATGCCGCTGGAGGTGTTTTTCCAACTGGCTGGGTTTGACACAGCAGGCTTTCAAGCTGTGCTTGCGCCCTACAACAGCAGGGCAACAGCAGCAGTAGCTGCAGCTGCAGCTGTGCTTGCAGCTCTATCACCAGCGTCCCCAGCAGCACTGCCACCAGCAGCAGCACCAGCAGCGGCAGCACACAGGACAAGGCAGACCGAGGCGCACTCGCATGCTGCACTCTCAACGCCTTCAGCTGCTGGTGCGAGCGCCACTGTTGCCGCAGCTGCAGCAGGGCAGCCAAAGTCCCTGCCCTCTGGCAGGACCCAGGGCCGTCTGTTGGGGCGTGTGGTGTTGACAGGAGGCATTGGGGCTCTGGGGTCAGCCAAGCTGCCCAGCTTCGCACCGCCCTCAGCAGCAGCAGCTCCAGCAGCAGCAGGACTCAGCAGCATGGACTGGGGCAAGCTTGAGGACCTTGCTACTGCTGTGGTAGAGTTGGCAGCAACGCCCAGCGGCAGCCTGGCTGATGCAGGCCGGGCAGGGCGCAAGCGGGCCCTGCCTGCAGCAGCAGGGGAGGATTCTGGCGCTGCTGCTGTGCTGCAACGCCTAGGAGCAGGTGAGAGCATGGCCCACCCGGATGTGTTGGGCAGAGACCAATAAACACATTGATCCCGTGCCCAAGCAACAGGCGACAGGACCGTGCCAACATGCTGCAGGCATTTGATGCCCTCAATGCACATGCAGCTGCCACCCACTGCTTCCGTCTGGCTTCCATAGTATTGTGGTGTGTTTTCCCACAGCTCCGCCGTCCCCTCAACATCAAGCACATGTGTGAGGTATTGTCCTCTGCTGCTGCCGCTGCTGTTGCTGCAGGCAAGGGCTCTGGTCGCAGTGCGTTGAGGACCCTGCTGCAGGCAGAGGAGCTCAAGTCAGGGGCACACCACCCTCAGCCCTCTGACGCGTCTGAGGGTCAGCAGCAGGAGCCACAAGGGCCCAGCAGCAGACCTGCAGCCGGGCACTGCCACTCAGGGGAGAAGCAGGTGGCTAGCAAGGCAGCTGCAACAGGCCGTCCAGCAGCAGCAGCAGCAGCAGCAGCAGCAGGTGGGCCCCACGCACACCCTTCGACAGGCCGTGCCGCTGCAGCCGCAGCCGCTGCTGCGCGCAAGGCGCAGTATGCCAAAAACATGAAGGCTAGGTTCTCATATGGCTGGTGGCTGATTGAACAGCATGAGCTGCAGCTGGCAGATGAGAAGGAGGAGCGGCGGGAGGCCAAACGCAAGCAGCGGCTGCAGGAGCAGCGGCGGCAAGAGCAGAGGGAGAAGCAGGAGCAAGAGCAGAGGGAGAAGCAGGAGCAGAAGCAGAAGCAGCAGGAGCAGAAAAGGCAGGACGAGCAAAAAGAGAGGCTGCGGCAGCTGAAGGAAAAGCAGGATGAAAAGCAGAGGCTGCAGCAGGAGCAGGAGGACAAGCAGCTGCAGGAGCTCAAAGCACAGCAGGAGCAAAAGCGGCAGCAGCAGGAGCAGAAAGAGAAGCAGGAGCAGGAGCAGAGACAGAAGCAGGAGGAGCAGAGGCTGAAGCAGCTGCAGGAGGAGAGGAAGCAGCGGGAAGAGCGGGAGCAACAGTTGCTGCTGCAAGCGCGGCAGCAGCAGCATCTGCGTGCACAGCAGCAGCAAGCCCAGCTGCGCATGCAAGCCCAGATGATGCAGCGGATGCAAGCCCAGCAGCTGCAGGCACAGCAGTTCATGCACGCGCAGCTGCGGCAGCAGCAGCTCCAGGCACAGCATCAGCTGCAGCTACAGGCACAGCAGCAGCTGCAGACGCAACAGGAGCAGCCGCCACAGAGCCTGTCTGTGATGTCGCCAGCCAAGTCAGCAGGGTGAGATGGCAAGGGCTTGCAGCAGTGTGTGTACGTCGGTGTGTACAGTTACTGTTGCACGTGTGCAGGTGGTGCTGGTGGTGGCAGCTGCAGCATCAGCTTGTGGCAAGCATTGCTGCAGCTGCCAAGCACCTGCACTCTGGCAGCAACAGCACAACTAGGCGCAGGACAGCTGCGACACCATAACCTGTCACATGCATGGCAGACTGCTACGCTGCATGCGCGTGCTGCATGCATTATGAGCATATCTTGCTGAACAACACTGTTTGCTGCTGCTTCTTCTGCTGCCTCTGCTGCTGCTGCTTGCCTGTAGGCCACGTGTGGTACTGGATCTGACTGCTGGCGATGATTGACCCCCAAAAGCCACCTGGTTGGCTGGCGAGTTGATGGTTGTGTTTCAGTCGGGTTGGCTGGCGAGTTGATGGTTGTGTTCCAGTGACTCGGCCAGCTGCAGGGATGTATTGTGGTGGCTGATCAGTCCCGCATGTGCAATTGCTGTGGGTGGAGACAGCTGCACATTTGTAACTTCACCAGGTGTTCAGCTGCAAGTGAGAATGGTTTTCATCAGCCAACACCACTCCTTGATTGCTCAGGCCGTTTGAAGTTGCGTTGAGAGGTCCTTGGTCGAATGTCACAGTTCCATGCTGAACAGCTTGACAGCAGTCACTTGACCTCCACAATGATAGTCTGCAGAATATGATCACACGGACAGTATGGCCCCACAGTGCACCCTATTATTGTGAACGTAGGTTTGGTTTGGTGACCCTGACTGCTGCAGATCAAGGGCACAGCCAGTGGATGCATCTGTGGCCCAGGTTTGTCCACAAGCTGCTATTGCATTGGTATCACTTCACCTCAATATGCGCGCGTGCGACAGCACGCTTAGTCTGCACACGTCACACGTCAGCCCTGCGACCGTTGACAACGGTCCTTCGATCAGCACTGACAACAGGGACCGCGGTGCATTTCGACCAGCACTCGGACTTCAAAAAAACCGAAAGATATGTTCAAGTCGTGTTTGATGGTTTAGCGTACGGCATCCAGTGTCACAAGCACAAAAGTGTGTACTGAGTTGCAACTCAGTACCAGAGCTCTGTGCTGTGCAGCTGCCTGCACCTGCACTGGTCAGCAAATGCAATAACCGTGCATTAAATTTAATGCCCGTCCTCTCCGACCTTCCTGCCGACGCTCTGCTCACCCTGTTCAACCATGTCGTGGCAGCAGCAAACACTGGACAGCTGCTGAAGCTTGCCCTGGTGAGCCGTGCACCTGGACATTTGTCACACAGCCTATGTGTTTTGCGCCATGTAGTGTACATATCCAAAGATCCAAATCAAGCCACCTGTGTCTTGTGTCAAGAGGGGAGTCTTGTGCATGTCGTGTCATGTGCTATGCACCAGGTGTGCCGGCAGTTCCTGAACGCGGTGGCTCAGGCGGACTGGTTCTGGCAGCAGCATTGCACCACCTTGGGGTGGTTGAGGTGAGCTCGTGGGTACCAGATCCTGCTGCCGGGTCTCATCCTTTGACTGCTACAGAACCTGATGCACATGCAACATGTTGGCTGTGAGTGTCCACTGAAGACAGCATTCAACTGGTGATGTCTTGTGCCACAAGGGGAGTCCCCTGTGCTTTGCTGGTGTGCTACTATTGCAGGAGTGGGTGTGGACACCCCCCAGCAGCAGCACCACCTGCCAAGCAGAGCTCTGCTGGAACCCTGCAATTCAACCCACACATCAGCAGCAGCTGGCAAGCACAGTTGCACCCAGCAGCACCCAGCACCAATGCACAAGTTGAGGACTGCAAAACAAACACCCTTGCAGCACCAGCAGCAGCAGCAGAGTCGAGTGCAGTTAGCAGGCTGTGGTTTGAGTACTACTGCCTGAGGATGTCTTGCAGGTGGAGGCTGAGGTGGGTCCACGTCAGCTGCAGAGGCTGTCACCCAGCTCAGTCTACCTCACTCTGCACCTCAATCTAGGTGCAGCATGTTGAGATGTTCATGTGTGTCACATGGTGCCGGTAGGAGTTGCTGAGCTAGCTGTGAATAGCTGCCAAGTGGCTGGGTGCATCAGCGTGGGGTTCCCCAGAAGGCTGGCAGGAGGTGCAACAGAATGCAAGGGTGACAAACTTTCATTGCTGAACGTGTGTGCTGGCCACAGGCTGCTGGTGAGGAAGTACATCCCGTTCCTCAACATACAGAGCAGGCTGGCAATGCAGACAGGTGCGCATTGTGACCCGTACTCACTACAGCACTCACTACAGCACACCATGGGTCCACTACCAACATACCAGTTTGCCAATCAGCCATCACTCAGCTAGGGCTGACACCCTGTTTTGCATGGCCCATGGTTGTCAGACAACCAGTCACTGATGTGTTCATTACCTATGCCAGAAGACCACCCCACTGCCGTCTCTGATTTGTCAGTTGCAACTTTGCTGGTGTCATGTGCCTGTGCTTGCTTGTAACGCTCAGGTGCAAGCATAGCTCAGCTGGAAGCTGCCGAGTCAGCCATCAACATGAAACTGCCTTGGGAGGTAAGCACAGCATGAGATGATGAGATTGTCTACCCCCATGGCATTGTAGTGCTGGGATGTACTGCAGCTGCTCACGGGTAGTGTGTCTGCATGCATGCCGTGATGACCATGTTAAATCATTCGTGCCCTTGTCCCCGGTGCCTCATGTGTGCCCTTGTGTCTGTCTGTATGGCCATGGTTGCAGCTGTGGGAACTGTACCGCTACCGTTCTGGGCAGGCCCCTGGACCTGCAGTGTGCTTTGCAGAGACATGTAGGCTTCTAGGTGGGTTGCCAACATGACCCATCTGCCCTCCCAGCAACATGAGTAGTCAATCGGTGTGCAAAACCCTGTGTGATTGCAATGCTTGGCCCTGAGAGTGGGACTACCCATGCCAGTGCTGTGACACTCAAGCATGGACGCCCTGTTGCCACCTGACATACTGCCTTGGCATCCTATGTGTGCATCCTGTCCATGTAAATGCATGCTACCCAAAGGTGTCCATGAACTGGGTGTGACAGACATAACTCGCCCCAGCCAGCCCTCACTGGCCCCTGAGAGACCCACCACCCAGCAGCAGCAGCTGGCAGCAGTACAGGCACAGCTGCCAGGACTCCTATTTCAGCAGGACCGTGTCAGCAGCCAACGTGACCACTCCCGACAAGCTATTTGCAGCCATGATGGAGCAGGGCAGCTTGAATCGCGTCCAGAATCAATTGGCCGTATTCCCCTTGGCATGCCAGGATCGGATTGTGGAGAGCTTCATGGTCAGCAGCAAATGCAGGGGCCAGGGTCAGGTGCTGCCTGCAATACAGCCTGCAGCGCACAGATGCCACAGGCATGGCAACAGCAATGTGTTAGCAGTCACCCTTCGAGTGGCAGCAGCAGCCAGTGTCACGCACAGTTGGGCTGCGCTGCAAGCGGCCTACATGGCGCACCACCGGCAGTGCTTGGCGGCGCTGGTGACGGTGGTGGCTTGTCGGGTGTTGTGTTCCTGTCCAACAGCATGGGCTCTGTGGAGTATGCTGTGGGTTCTGATTCAGGGGTCTACCTCAAGAGAGGTGGGTTGCTGGTGCATGCTGCAGGGTCTGGTTGTCACACAACGTGTGGCTCTCAGTGCTCATCATCACACAACTTGTTGGCGCACAGCAAAGCTTGGTTGGTTTGACGGGTCCAGGAAGTGATTTCTTGGTAATGGCTTTCGTGAGTCAGTGGGAGCACGCCAGCAAATGACCCCAGGCCTGTGCTTGCTACTGTTGCCTGCAGGGTTCACGACTCGACGTGTGGCCGCCAGCCTGACAAGCTTCATGCAACACCTGCTGGCCTGATGCAGCAGCAGCCAGCGACGCTGCTGCTGCTGCTTTGGAGCTGTAGGGCAGTCACTGCAGCTGCCAAGGGGACTGCAGATGGCTGTCCCCACTTGGCATGGCAAGCCCGTGTCAGCAAGTGTTGGACTGTTTCCCTGCCCATGTGCCACCGCGGCTCCAGTCAGCAAAAGGATGTTACATGGGCAATGCACACTAGTGTAACCAGCAAATGCTGGTTGAGCAATGCACCGCAACCCCTGCACCAAAGGCGACCAACCACAACAACACGACCAGTCTGTGGAAACAGTTCCAGGCCCAGCATCACTCCACCAAGTCAGGTGCTGACCCCAGCAGCTGCTGCATCTCCTGCTGCAGCTGCGTCAGCAGCTCCCGGCCGTCCCTGTGGTACACCCAGCTGCCTTCATGGTAGTCGTATCTGAAGGGGCCGCTCACTGGGCTGGACAGCCAGATCTGCCTGTTGGGCGTCTGCTTGTTGATGACGTACGTGCCGTGGCTGCCTAGCTTGACTGTCAGGACGCCTTGCTGTGTGTTGCACATTGGGGGTGCATACGCAGGGAGAGGGGAGCAGGGAGGTTGAGGGGACATGCAGCAGGGAGGGTGACTAATGATGCGCTTGCGCGGCTAACAGGACGTTGCCAGGCCCTAGCATACATCAGCACATGCTAGTAAATGACAGCCAGGCACAGACCACATTTCGCCCAGCGGTAGTCCGACTATGGTGGCACCAGGTATCTGAATTTATTATGTTTGTTTATGTGCGAGGGCCTTCTGCATGGTCACTCAGCTATCAAGACCAACAGCTGCAGCAGGCAAACTTTGGTGCTGCACATAGCAGCAGCCATGCAAGGCATGTGTTGGGAATTCCTGCTGTGAGGCTAGTAGGCAACCACTTACAGCATGCTCCACGTCACCACCATCTATGTCCATGTCCTCCACAAACACCTGAAAACACACAGCATGACAACAGCGGAACAGTCAGCGCCACATGGCGCCAACACCTTTTCTTTCACACAGCCTGACAGCAGCAGTCAGGCCAGATTGTGGCGGCAACACATTGCAGCAATGCCTGTCAGCACACGTCCTGCAAACACAGTCCGACTGCATGCACACCAGTAGCTACAAGAGGCTATGCCAGGACAAAGGGTGCGCCTGGTGCCAGCAGCATCCTTCGCCGTGTCCGATGAATTTAGCGCACCTCCAGCCTGTCCTGCAGGTGATGCAGTGTTTCGTCTGCCAGCCTATGATACTCGTTTTCTGGGATCTCTGCTTGCCTGCAGGGACAAATACACAGGCACATGGTGCGTGAGAGGACACACGGCTTCTCTGTTCATGGCTGTTGAACAACAGGACAGGCTTGTGTTTGCTGCACAGCAGTCAACGCCATGTTGCAAGGTCTTTGGTGAAGCAATGATATACGGGATACACAGAAAATAATTCAATCACTGATACTCACACAACCCGCAAGTCCTCATCTGAACAGGCATGCCCACTTGTGCTGAAGCCTGCTGTTGCTGACTGGTGCAGATGCCAGGGCAGATGCTGTTGTCGGAATGCCGCAAGCTTCTGCCAGCCTGAGCGATGTTTCTGGTTAGAACATGACAACATCTGCGACTTGTTGTGTGTTTGAATGTGCTGGAACGAGAGCGCTGCTTCATGTTGCAGCACTGCTGCAGTGTGCAGATGACAAGGCATGCTGCTTGGCCCTAGCTGCAAAGACGCACATGCATGGCTGTGCTGCAATGCCCTACAGCAATTATGTATCGAGAGAAGCAGTTGACGTTGGCACATCCGGTCTACACGTGCTTGGAACGTAGGAGGGTAGCGCTGTGATCGATCTACACAAGCAAATTGGCCTTGGCTTGACCTTCACAGCAGATACTGTCTCAGAGAGAATCAAATATGGTGGCAATGCATACTTCGCGGTTGTGTCTAGTGACTGTCACCAACTGAGGCGTACCAAAGGCAGCAGTACACTGACAGCTGACTCACAGCTCTCAGTGGTCGGCAGTGCTCAGGGGCCCTGCTGTTCAAGGACCCAGCACCTTGCGGGTCACAAACACAGATGGGACATTGTGGTGGTGTTGCAGCTTTGCAACATCATGCACCACTTTGCTTGATACAGTACAAAAAGTCATCCCTGCATCCTATCATCAACAAGCCACCCAGCGCAACTGGGCTTGAGAACACCTCTCCAGGCAGCATCACTGACTGCCGTACAACAGCCATGCAGCTGCCAGCCTGCATTGTCTGCTGCGCATCATCCTGCAGTGTGGCCGGGTCTTCACCCCCTGCGACATGACTCTGTTGCAACTCCAGCAAAGTGACGGTGCCATCTGTACTGCTCACCACCACCTGACTCCCAGTAATGTCACCTCCTGTAGTGCCACTGCTTGTACTGCCACCAACCATCCCGCCGCCTGTGGCTGCCTGCAGCAGGAGCAGGGGCGTCATGTCGCATGGGGCTGTCCCTGCTGCTTGGCTGAGCAACACCTGCAGGTCCAAGATTGGTGCTGGTGCTGCAGAGATGCTGCTGCCTCCAGGCAGGTGAACCTCCACCACCTACAGCAGGCACACACATACGTACGTTGGGTCACAGACTGATAGCGTGTGAATGGTTGTGATGGTGTTGGTATGCAGCGTCGATTGGGGCGAAGCAGGCACGGCTGACACAGGTGACCGCCGATGCCTAGGCCAGGCCAAGGCAACCAGGGCCTGGCGTGAACATCTACTTGCTGTTTCAACACTGTGAGAAATTGGTTGAGTAGCATTGAGTTGAGTACTGTTGACTTGAAATGAAATTGGATACATGTTGAAAGGTCAACCTGAATCAGGCCAGTCACTGGTCTGTATGAGCGTCACACCTGGTGGTTTCTGGGAGCCACATCAGCACATGTTGCAACGACTGCACGGTGTTGTCTTCAGTGCTCTGCCAACCAAGGTATGTGGCTCGGCACACCAATGTACCCAATGTACACACCCACCTTGTGTCCGTTGCTGCTATCAAGCCCCACCAGGCCACCAGCTTGTGTTGCCACCAACACAACAGACCTCGCCCTGCTGCTGCTGCCACTGCTGTCGCCGCCAATGGGCTGTGGCCTTTGCAGGGGAGTCAGCAGGAGGTCAGCATACACCTGCTGCTGCAGCTGCACACACCACACCTGCCGTCCTGAGTGCAAGTCAGATGCGGTCACCACCCCATCCACTGCAGCTGACACGACAAGCCGTTGGGCTTCAACCACAATGGGGCTGCTGAAGACTGGAGCACCCCCTGATACCTGCCACAGCACAGACAGAGCTACGGGCTGTACAACCCGTTGCTGCTGCTGGCGGCTTATGGGCAGCTGCGTTACAGCCACCTCATGCTGCTGGTGGTGCTGCGGGTGCTGCTCCTGCCCCTGTGCTTCTGACTGTTGGTGCGCACGCTGCATTGCACTGTGCGCCTGGCAGTCAGGAGCAGCAGTCACAGCCACACACATCACAGTGCCATCCAGCAGTCCCAACACTGCCAGCATAAACTGCTGCACAGTGCCTGCCTCAGCTGCTGCTGCTGCTGGCGCAGCTGCTGCGCCTGTACAGGCAAAGGTGACTGCAGCAGAGCCTGCTGCAGGCAGGGACAGCCTGCATGGCACATGGGCAGACAACAGCACTCCACTGATGCACTCTTCTGCCCTTGCACAAACAACATCGATTGATATCACAACATGTCGATATCACAACATGTTGATATCACAACATGTCAATGTACATACACTCTCATGATCCCCTCATCACACTTGCTTCCCAAGCCCTCGATTACCAGGACACAGGTTGGCTCAGCGCTGCCCTCCAGGTGTCCGTGGAACAGTGACGTGTATGCCACCAATACCCTAAGCAGCCATCTTGGGAGTAGTGTTCAATGACTCTCCACACCGTATCCAAAGTGCTGAGGTCTTTTCAAACAGCCAGCATATCAAGTCCCCACCTACCTGTCAACAACCACCACTGCGTGCGGGTCAATGACCAGCAGCTCCCGCAAATGTGTGACCAACCACCACAGCCCCCTCACAGGGTCGGTCACAGGAGGGCCCCTGACATCTGCACCGCAGTCCAGGTCACACTGTACTGCCCCATCAGCGGTACACAGGCAGTACAGCCGGCCATCACCTGCTGGTACTGCCAGGCGGGTGGCATCAGGGCTCAGGCACATGCCCATGTCGGCCCGAGAGGGCAGGGTGGTCCTCCAACACTCACTCCCTGAACAGCAGTGCAAGCGAAAGGGCATAACTCAGTGAGGTAATGCAGGACTCATTCAACGATCAAAAGTGAAATCTGGTTGCTTGTCAGTGGGTCATCCAAGCACAGGCAAGCCGGAGAGCAGGGAGCTCCCTTTGCTCAAGCACAGTAGGCCGTCATGGTTGTGTCAAGGAGAGAGCCTGGTCACTGTCACTTGCCCTGTCTGCCTATCGTCCGGTGTGGCCCACAGCAGGGCGCGCTTTTTGTTACTTCGGCCGACCGGTGCGCCGCTCGTGAAGCACAAGCAGACGCCGCACTACGTAGTACACCCACCCACCTGTAAGTGCATCTATGCAGCTGACCACTCCACTGTGGCTGCATGCAAAGGCCAGCACACCCACGACCTGCTGGTCTGCATGCACCTCTCCCTGCAGTCCTGGCCCATCACCACCACCACCAGCAGCAGCAGCAGCAGCACAAACACTATCACAAGCAGCACTATCAACAGCATTGGCATCAGCAGCAGCAGTGCCAGTTGTTGCTGTGCTTGCAGCTGCGTGTCGCTCATGGCTGAAGGGTCTGTTGGGTGCGTCTGCGGGCTTCAGGAGGGTCAGCAGGAGTGGCGCAGCATCGACACAGCGGCCCATAGGCACACGCCAGTGCAGGGAGAGCTCTGGGTCACCAACAGGGCTCTGCTGCTGCTTCGCACTTGGCTGCTGCTGCTGCTGCTGCTGCTGCTGCTGCTGCTGCTGCTGCTGCTGCTGCTGCTGCTGCTGCTGCTGCTTTGTCCCATGGAACCCAGCCAGAGACTGCAGCACCTTAAAACTGCATCCTCCTGCTGCTGCTGCTGCTGCGGATGTTGTTGCTGTGCTCTGTGACTGCCCTGCTAGCTGGATGCCTGGCTGCTGCTCGTTCAGCATCCACACAAGAGCCCGGCCTGCAGTACCCACCACCACAGCAACAGCAGCTGCTGACAGCATCTCAGCAACACACCCTGCCTGCTGCTGCTGCTGCTGCTGCCAGGAGCCTGCTCTGGCCTCATCCCTTGCATCCCCTGATGACTCTGGAGTGTCGCCCGGCTGTAGGGACAGCAGACGAGGGCGCTTGGCAGCTGGCTGCTCTGGCGCCTCTGCTGGGTGGTACTGTACGGCCTGACGCTGCGTGCTGCCTGGCAGCTGCACTCCTGTACTGCCACCTGCTCCGTGCTGATGTCTCAGCAGGAATGCTGACAGGGACCGCGCGGTGGGGTACGCAAACAGTAGGCGCACGTCAATGCCCAGCATGGCTGCCACAGCAGCAGCGCCAAGGGAGTCCCCACCCAGGTGCATGAAGAAGTTCTGAGTTGGCTCAAATGAAAAAGGAGCCATGTGCACTGCACCTGGGCTCACCCCACCATCAACAGCAGCAGGTGCAGCTGCAAGGTGCGGTCCGTTGCCTGCTGCTGCTGCAGCTGCTGTTGGTGCTGTACCTGCAGCTTGCTGTTGAGCTGTGTTGGCAGCTGCCAGGCCAGCGTATGGCAGGCATGACAGCATGGCACGCATGACAGCTACCTCTGAGTGTGCGCTGCCCCCTGTGGTCACCTCTTCCCCCTCCTTTGCTCTCTGCGGCCGCCGCTGCTGCTGCTGCTGACCTTCTTTTCGAGGCGGCACCAGCAAAGGCAGCAGCGACTGCTGCGGCGGCTGTGGCTGTGGCTGCGGAAGCATCATGTTGATGTCTGGTTGAGGCAGATGGGACCTGAGCACCTTGCCAGCTGTAGACCTGGGCAGCTGGCCCAGCCTGACATACAGGGCAGGGTGGGCTGCTGCAGGAAGCTCTGCAGCCGCATGCTGCTGCAGCTGCTGCTGCCAATCTGTCTGGCTGACAGGGGTCCATGCCAGCTGCCCGCCTTGGTTGATGCCGTGCTGCTGCTGCTGCTGCTGCTGCTGCTGATCCTGTAGCCCCTGTTGCAGCGGCTTGTGAAGCTGTAGCTGCTGCTGATGTAAGGTTTGGGCTGCAGTGTCTGATGCCAGGATGACATATGCGACCAGTATGTTGTCCTGCGGTCGCTGTGGGTGGGGCCAGGCTGCCACCACCACCTCAGCCAAGGCTGCATGCTGACTCAGCACCTGTTCGACTTCCAGCAGGTCCACCCGGGCCCCCCTCACCTTCACCTGCTGGGTGCAGCGGCCTGTCAAGTGCAGCACACCTGCAGGAGAGCAGCCGCATCACTGTCAGGGACTGCAGACACCAAGGGTTGGTCCGAGTGTATGGTTGTAATGCATGCACTTGGTGTACAGGGAGCAAGAGTGAAGCTTGCATTTGTTGCAGGATGCCTGCAGGTACAGCAAGGCAGGAGCAGCATGCGTCCAAAACACACAAGCTCCAAAGGAACCTTCTGGGGTGCAACAGCATGCACAGGACACACAGGGACTGTTTTGGCTCCCAATCAGCTCCACAGCAGGGGACACCACATGCTGAGGCTTACCATCAGGCGTCAAGAAGCCCAGGTCACCCATCCTGAACCACACACGTGGCTGTGCCATGACATCACTCAGACCCCAACCTGGACCTACTGCCACTGACAGCTGCTGCTGCTGCTGCTGCAACTCTGGCAGCTCCTGCTGCCCCTGCTGCTCCTGCTGCTGCTGCTGCTCCTGCTGCTGCTGCAGCTGAGCCTGGTCTTCCTGCTGATCCGCCGCTGCTGGATGCTGGTACTGCTGCTGAAGCGGTTCTGTTGGGCCTGCTGCCTCTATTGACAGTTGGCAGCTGTTGCTGGCAGAGCCAACAGACCTAGCCCCGCACTGCAACTGAGCAAGCAAGAAGCGACCGTTGCTGCTGCAGTTGCTTGAGAGCATCTCAGTCGCAGCAGCTGCAGCGACTGGAGATGCCAATGGGCCTGAAAGGTACCCGGCCGCAACACCTGCGCCTGTCACCACCACTTCCCCAACAACCCCTAGGGGCAATGGCACGAGGTTGCAAACAGCACTTGCTATAGGCGCTGCCTGACTGCCCTGCATTGACCAATGCTGTGCCCCTTGTGCTGAGCTTCCTGCATCCTGCTGTACTGCTGCTGCAACATCCGGTACCACCAACTGCACTGCATTCCGCGCCGCAATCCGTCCTGCATGCTGTGCTGCAGCTAGCTCAGTGCGGGAAGCGCTGGTGGGGGTGTGATGCCCTGTTTCTGTGCGGTCTGCTGCTGTGCCGGGAGCAGCGCCGCCAGCACCACTGGCGCCAGTGACCATGCCAACTGCAGCACCACTAGCAGCAGTGCCAGCAGCACTGCGTGTGTCCAGCATGGATTGGACCACAGCTACTGTCATGTTGCTGATGGGCATGCCCGCAGGCACCCAGCGGTCACACTTCTGCAGCAGCTGGGGTGTGACCACCTGGCAGGTGACATCAGCAGACACCTCTGTGGACCCTGCAGGATGTGACAAGCACAGCAGAGCATGTCTTTAACTCATGGTTGCATTCTGCTGCAGAGGCTTCACAGTGCTGTGTGTGTCGTGTCATCATCAGGACTGGCTGGTACAATGCTTCCAGCCCAGAGCAAGGCCATTGCCCGTCTCCGCAACGCAGGTCAAACGAAGAAACACTGACCTTGGTTATGCCATGACCTCACCGTATAGGTTGACCAGGCTGCAGCCAGGCGGCAAAGCCTCAAGCAGATCATGTGCCAGTGATGTTGACAAGCCCTCCCCACTACTGACCAGCTGCAGCAGTTTTAGCTGGCCCTTGTGCTGACGCAGCTGCGCCAACCACAGCTGCAGCAGGGTGGGTACAGCCACCTGCAGGACACAGCAGACACAAGATAGGTCCTGGGGCTGAGCTGCATGGATGCATGTGTGTGCATGATTGCATGTTCAAGTGTTTGAGTGCTTGGAGAGCCTGTGCAGTGATGCCAATTACTATGACACTCGTGCCGGACGGGTATTCAGACACCATGATGCTGTCCCCCACCCAAACTGACACCTGCGTCTAGCAAAGACTTGTGAAAGTACAACAAGTGGCCTATCACATGAAGTGAGGAGGAATGCTTTTGGGCAAGGCCCACCACAAGCCCCTGCACACCGCTCACCAGGTGTGTTGCTCTCGCATCCACAAGAAGGCGCATCAGCCTGTCAGGCTGCAGCACAATGTTGCTGCCTGCTGTCATTGTCCCCGCCCGAGTTTCAGCTGTCGCTGCTCCCACCACACCCCCAAGAGACCCCACAGCACCGGCCGGTGGTGGCTGTGTGGCTGCAGGTTCAGCTGCACCTGCAGGTGGTAGCGGTCGTGTGAGCCATGGTACTGGTACTGGTACTCGTGCTCGTGCTGGTGCAGCTGCAGATGCGACTGCAAGTGCAGGCGCAGGCACCGGGTGTACAGCAACGTCCTCTGGGACCACCAGCATGTCAGCACCAGACAAAAATGGTGCCAGGAGCTCCCACAGGTGGTCCACAAACCCCACAGCTGTCTTGAAGGCCACCACATGGCCTGGGCGCATGGGCACCAAGCCACCTGCTGCTGCTGCATGCTGCAGCGGCGGTTGCTGTGTGTGCTGCAGGGGTAGGGGTGCGACAGCCGGGGTGCTGCAGGGTCGCTGCTCTGCCTGCGCACACAGCTGCTGTGGGCGTTGTAGGTGTGGCTGCGCCAGTGCAGCAGGAGAGCTGGTGAGGCATGACTCCATCCCCTGCATCCACGAGTATCGGTTGAGGATGCCCTGCTCTGTGCACTTCACCCCCAGGGGCCTCCCCGTGGAGCCTGATGTGTACAGCACACAGAAGAAGGGCATGCACCCCTGTCCTGTGCACTGCTGGTGGGTGTCTGACTGAATGCTCTGCTCATGCGACAGCAGACATTCACCATCGCTGCATGCGGTCTCGTAGTGTAGCAGCTGACACACTGGACCAGTAGATGCACTTATGGGGTGTACACCTAGGGATGCAGATGGCATGACTGCTGCTGCAAGGGCTGCTGTGCTGCTGTTGCACACAAGCACATCTGGCCGTGCTGCTTCCAAAACATGCTGCAGTCTGTCTGGAGGCCATTGCAGGTCCAGAGGGAGGAATGCTGCCCTGCAGCAGACACAGAGGGTTGGATCATTTGCCAAGATAGAGGGTTGGAGAATTCGTCAAAACGAGACTGTGCTCAAACATGAACAGCCGGGGTGCAACCAGCCATACATTTGCTGGAGTGTGTTTGTAGGGACAGCAGGCTCGGAATGATCACACTTCAACTAGGTACAGCCTATGCATGTGTGTTGGTGTGTGCAGGAGGCTCACCCTGCTGCCAGGCAGGCGATGCTGCTGACAACATAGTCCAGGGAACGTGGAATGAGGAGGGCGACGAGTGGTGGCCGGAGCGTGACACCGCTGCTGCTGTCCCTGCTGCTGTTGCTGCCGTGGACATGGGCTGTGTGGACAGCTTTGCAGAGTGCTGCTGCAAAGGCTTGTGCCTGCACAGTGAGTGGACGGCGTGGGCTGTCAGGGCACGAAAGGCAACCTAGGTGAAGTGAAATTAGTTCAAAAGTATGGTTTGTACCTGCTGTATCACGGCAGCTTGAGGTATGTCCTGTGGTGACAAGCCTGGACAGATCACCCTGCCCCTGTACTGCTGCTGCTGCTCCTGATGCTCAATATCTCTCTGTCGAAGTTGAAGATGGTCAATACGCTCCCATATTTGAGATGTAAGCATTGACCGGGGGTTCGCATGCAACCATATCTTTCTTACTGAGGCAGGATGCTGAAGTGATCTGACTTGAAGTTGCGGATGTAGCCAAGCTCAACACGACTGCGCAAACGTCCAATACACACCCGCGGTTCGACTTAAGCTTTAATTGTGCGGAACGTGCGTCGTGCGCTTTGTTGAACCCCACTCGCTCACATGAACACGTTCATGCCATCATGGCCCTCTACCATGGCACGAACATGCTTGCACTACACCTTGGAAGCTCTGGACGCTCTGAGCTTTACAACATGTTCCAGTGGTATATTGGTCGTTACATATAGCACCTTTTTTATTGACCCCAACCCACGTGGTGCACTGGCGCTCAGTGGGCCACGCTCTAGACAAAAGTGACTCCAACAATTGCCCAGGTTGGGCCCTGTGGGCGACCTTATGCCATGCATGACCTGGCCAGGATGGACATTGAAGTCAACTTGCAAATTAATGTGCAATCAACATAAGCAGAAGCTGGCGTATCTGGGTCCAGGACCCAGTGGCTCATAATCTGTACACACACACTTGAATTGAAACAACTGCTAACCTCTCGCCCACCCGCTCTGTCCGACAGCTGGGCCAGCTAGCTGAAAGCAACAAGCTACCCAGCTTGAGCTAGGATAGCGACCTATCTGGAGGATGCCCCGTACATCATGAGGCCAATGACACCACACTGCTGCTGTTGCGGCAACTAGCACCCTGAGAGCTCAGGGCTTATGAAAGACATTGGCGGAGTTCTCGAGCTGTTGATGGCAACCACTGCTAAACGCACAAGCAGTCCACTGTTGCAAGTGCTATACTGGCTGCAGCAACAAACTACCCAGTCAGTGCAAGGTGGGAAGCCTTGAGCAGAGAAACATAGCAACTCGCGGCACGCTTGTGGGCACACTGCCATTGTACAGGACATACGACAAAGACACACAAAGCAGCATGCTGCTGCCGGCCAGCACACCCCCATCTGGATTGCTGTATCTCGATATGCTGCAGAGCAACTCACATGGGCTCAAACACCCTCGCATGGGCCCTTTCAAACAGCCATGCACCATGTTTGACACAAGGTTGGTTGTCGGAAGCCCTACTGCTGCACCCCACCCCATTCACTGCTGTGCAGTACGGCCTTCGCATGCCATGTCAGCTGAGCTATACTGCTTTCAGCCATAGATTCCATACCTACTGTCGACAAAGATGACTTTGTAGACAACAAGTAGAGGCTGACTGCTGTCAGCAACACTTTGGCCGCCCTGCTCTGGCAGCTGCGGGCCCAAGCACAGGATCTCAATGACATGCACTGCGCGTGTGCATGGCACTTCTACAGGTTATAAGTATATGGCCAAAAGATGTACAGCCAGTTAATGGCCATCTGGTTTATCCTGCTGGGCAGCAGGCACCAGGGTCCTTTGGTCGTATGGCATGTGATGGTCAGCCAGGGGGTGTGCAGGCTGACATCAGCAACAAGCCATTCTGTACACCACAACAAAACTGGAAATAGTGCGCTGATGTGTCAGAAATACAGGCATGTGCCTGCGCATCAAGCACCTGCCAGGAGCGCTCACAACCTTGGAGTTGTAACGCAGCCTACAGATTGAATCTGAGCAGCATGAAGCACCGTGCTCGGAGCTAGAATGCAAAGAATCCCTGGGGTCTCCAAGACCCACTTGGCGCCTGGTTCCACACAAGCTGCCCTCAAAAGCCACCATGACGCTAGTGCACTGCACCACATCCCAATTCTGCAGCGTTGTTCACACCAGCGCTGCTGCCACTTGGCGGTCTTGCAGGGCTACTGCCAGCTGCCTCCTGCCCCTACAGAGTCTGTGAGGCCAGTGCAGCAAAAGGGGAAGGCTCGATGTGCCAGTAACCTTGTGGGTAACCTGGCATGTTTGGGCTGGGGTTGCTGTAGTACGCGTCCCACTGGACACCCAAACTGAAGGGCTCCGCACGTGACAGCTGCAGGCGTGTGCTGGTTTGCGCTGGGGGCGTGCGCGAGAGGGCTGCTGCTGTTTGCAAGGCGATATGCACGGGGAGTGCTGCAGCTGCTGCCCCTGCAGCGTCCTGTGCCTGCTGTGCTGCTGCCGGTGCTGCTGCAGCAGCTTTGGCAGCCATGCGCATGCGCACTCTGTTGCGTGTGCCAGCACATGGCACATCTGCGAGGTCTGGTGTTGCAGTCCTGGCCTCACTTCTGCTGGTGCTAGCAGCACTCTCGTTGGCCTTCCTGCCTGTGCTGACAATGCCCTGCACTGCATTGCTGACAGTGGAAGTGTGATTTGTGCACAGCCTCTTGCTGCTGCAAGCCTCGGGCTCGTTTTGGGGTTGTGCAGCAGCTGTGGTTGCACCAGGATGTCCGCGCTTGCGTGATGCAGCAGCCTGGTTGCAGGTAAAGCATGACAGGCATGTGAGTCAAGTCGGAAGAAGTGCTGAGCTCGGCTGTTGCGGGCCACAGCACACCCCGAAGTACTCAGCATATAAGCGAGATACAAGGTGAGCTGCTGGCAATAGCCATGGCATGCGATTCTGCTCAACGAGCTGTGGCATTGTTGCAGCAGCTGAGGGGTCACCAGCAGCAGATGGCCAGCATGCCGGTTCTGAGCGAGTTAAAAAGCATAATGAAGTACATTTGTCACCTCTTCCTGCTGCCATATCATCCTCGAAGGGCGGGGAAACGCCGTCTTGGTTACCAACAAAGCCAAGGCCTTGCAATTAGCAAGGCTGACAGCAACAGTCATCCTGCTGTTGTGCGGAGCTGAGGGGTGTACAAACCAAGAAAAAAGACCCTTAAGTGTTGCAAAAAGCTTGGTTTCGACTGTTTCAAACACTGCCACTCGTTCGCTGTTGCTGTCGTTATTTAGTGCCTGCAGAAGGACGCCGGCAAGAGAGCTTTAGAAGGCTTTGTAAGACGCTGTAGGATGTAGTTCTGTGCTTGAATTGGCCTTTGAAGGTCGCGTGAGAGCTGGTGGCATGTCTGCATGTCTGCTCGGTTACTGCACAATGTCATATTGTCTGTCCACCTTCTGAGCTGGTTGTGTGCTGTTCTAAGCGTTAATCCATGACAGAGTGCATGAACTAACGTTTTAGCACGCAGATATGTCGCTGACAATGCCCCAAAAAGTCTTATTCGGAGCACATGATGCCACACTTGGGTTGCTCAACTTGGCCATGCTACTCCCGTGCGCTGGCATTGCCTACCCACCACAACCCATGTGAATGTGACCAGTCTGCTTCTGTGCCCAGACTGTACTACAGGCATGCAACACACCTTGCCGCATGCCAACGTGGCCAGGTCCAGCCAGGAACAGCATGGCAGGCCATGTGCAGCCTGGCCAAACTCAAGCCAGGACTGGGTGCCGCCCTTGACCCAACAGCGCTCTTCAAAAGCACACACAACAGTCGAGACTCGACCCAGTTTTCCAGGCAACCAAGGAAGCAAGGGTCTCAGTGTCCTGCAAAGACACCCCCAGCACATGCCTGTTGTGCAG
>QAXK01006607.1:0-24348 GCA_004335735.1 Chlorella sp. KRBP
GATGATGATGATGACATGCTGGATGTTTGATAAACCCATGAGCCCAGGGGCATTGCACTCAGTGTGCGTGGTGCACCTGTGCGCACCTGTTGCCATTACCACTCACAGGCCCAGCAGGTGACCCCTCAGCTCCAGGGTGCTGTGGGGGCCCAGGCCATGGCCCTGAGGGCCAAGCACCAGGAGCTGGCCTCGGCACTGGCGGAGGCGGAGGCACGCTGGGAGCAGGACGGAACAGGCATGCAGGTGAGGCGGCCTTGGTGGGGTGGGGGGAGGGACGGGCCACGCCTTGACAGCAGAACGGAACGCAACACACGCTCCCTTGCCAGGCCATGCTCGTACCCTATGTCTGCACACCTGATCACACCTGTGTGCGCCGTGCAGGCAGTGAGCCGCCTCCGCCGTGACCTGTCCAACATCGTGTCAGAGCTGTCGGCCCTCCTGCGTACGGCCATGAGCCCAGCTGACAAGGCACGCGAGCGCGCGCTGAGGAGCGAGCTGGCCGACAGGGAGACGGAGCTGAGGGGCATCACGGCGCACATCATGCGCCTGCAGCCACCCACGCCCTCCTCCCCCTCCCCTTCCCCTGCACTCAAGGAGGGAGGCACCAAGTCAGCGTCCCCCTCCCCCGGCCCCCTGGCTGTCACCATAGGCCAGCGCGTGCGCAGTCTGCTGGAGCAGAGGGAGCAGGCGGCCCTGGCGGCGCGTGAGGCGGCCGTGCGCGCCAAGCAGGCGGAGATGGAGCAGCTGGCACGCCAGCGTGAGCAGGTGGCGGTGCGCCAGGCGCTGGAGCTGGAGACGGCGCGTGCAGCCAAGCTGAGGGATGCGGCCGTGGCGTCAACCAAGCAGGACCTGGCACGCGACCAACGGGTGGGTGTGGTGCTGGTGTGCTGGTGGAGTGCTCATGGTGGCTGTAGGATGGCCTTGGTCGGACAAGCAGCGCACCGCTCGGCCCATAGCTAAGACAGGCGGACGTTGTGATGAGATGCACCTTGCCCCTGGTCACCACACGCTGTGCCATGCCCTCACACTCGCTTGCAGGGTCAGTTGGAGCAGCTCGAGGTCAAGTACCGGGAGCAGCTGCAGGCAACACGCGCCGAACTCATGGCGAAGGTGATGTCGGGGCGCAGGGGTCAGCCTCTCTCTTAGTCTGAGAGTCCAGTCTAGTCAAGTCACTGCCGCCAGCCCACACTCCACATGCCGCCCGCTCTCCCTACCGTGTTGCTTCAGGTCAAGGAGACTGAGGCGGCGTGGCGTGAGCAGGTGCAGTCCACCCGGTCCCTGGCTGACAGGGCCACCAACGACAAGCAGCGACTGGCAGCAGAGGTCACGCTCGCAGCCATGCAGGTGGGACGCACTCCACTCACCTTGTTCCCACAGCCCATACGCACAGCCTGTTGCCATGTCCCTGCCGTGTGTGCACGCCCCCCACGCACACAACGCCCCCGCTTGCTTGCATGTGTGTGTGCATGCAGGCGCGTGCCCAGGTGGCTGAGCTCTCTTCCATTCGTGAGGAGCTGGCCCTACGCAGCCAACAGCTGGCAGAAATGAGGGCGGCGTACGACGCAAGCAAGGTGCGGCTGGATGGCTGGTGGGGGGGCAGGGGCAGGCACGCCTCACCTTTGTGCTGCCTTGCGTGCTTGGTGGTGGCACTTGGCAGGATATGCGCACTAGCTGCTATGCTGTGCATGGGGACTGACAAGTCCCCATGGGCACCTGCAGCCACGTTGAGCAAGCGCCTCCACCTTGCCGGGTGCTGGCCCCTCTTCCCCTCACCACCCTGGTGCAGGCGGAGGCTCAGCGCCGTGCGGCCAGTGCGGCAGCGGAGGCGGCCCTTGCCTCTGGCCAGGTGGCCGTGCTGCAGAAGGCGCTGCAGGCCAGGGAGGCCGAGCTGCAGCTGCAGGACGAGCAGGCACACCTCTCACCATCACCCTCACCTTCACCCACATCCGACGCAGCCTCCACCAGTGAAGCAGCGCTCACAGATGTGTCCATGGCAGCGACAGCAGTGACAGGCACAGCAGCTGCTCAGGGCGTGGGTGCAGGCCCTGACCATCCAGCCTCTGCAGATGCTTCTGCCGCTGTGCCGTCCCCTGTACCAGACGGTGATGTGGGCAGCAACGGCACCACGTCTCCCCTGCCTTCCCTCCTGGCGGGTGGAAGGGAGCTCTTCATGCCCGCACCCACCTCCACCCCCTCCTCTACACCCTCCTCCACCTCCTCCATTCAGGGCGCTACTGAGAGCACTGCAGCCGGCGGCCCCCCCCTGCCCACGCGGGGTGACCTGTCCAGTGTGGCTGCGTACCTGGAGGCAACACGGCACGCAGGAGCATCACCCTGGGACGAGCCACGGCGGGAGCAGGCACAGAGCAGCAAAGGGGAGGTGCCGGGCACCAGCAGCCCTCAGGACACGCAGGCGGCACCTGGGGTGGAGGCTCGTGCAGTGGATGGTGCTCCAAGCACCAGCACCAGCGCTCAGGCTGAGGGGACGGAGCAGGTGGATCAGCCCGCCAGCACCTCAGGTGCCCCACACGAGGGGAGTGCACGGGCAGCACTGGACACCAAGTTAGACAGCACCACCACCACCACCACCACCACGCCACCTGGGGAGCAGGAGGCACCACCCGCCACTGCCACTCCATCACCTCCCACAGCACCCTCACAACCCGTACCACCCCCCGTGCTCAACAGCATCCTCACCCCACGCCCTAGCAGCAAGGCCCAGCCCACCTCCCCTCCTACCAAGGGTGTGCCCACCCCTCCCAGTGTGCGCCCTGCCTCCACGTCCACACCCCGCACCAGCGCCACAGCACCACCCCGTGCGCCCGCACCCACGCCCTCACGCCCGCTCCCACCCACAGTGCCAAGCAACCAGTGGGGCCAACCCAAGGTCACCGCACCGCCTGTGACCACCACTGCCGCCGGCACATCTGCACCTCCCACCACCTCCACTCCCTCCACCTCCACTCCCTCCACTCCCTCCACCACCACTCCCTCCACCACCCCCGCCTCCACCCCCGCCTCCACCGCTGCCCCCGCAAGCCCCTCCGCGTTCCCAGATCTTGAGGACCTTGGGGCCGAGGTCACACGCATCACCCAGTCCCTCGTCACCAGGCAGCAGCAGCCACCAAGCACATCAGCAGTACCACCAACACCTGCGGGCCGCACCACGGCACCCAGGCCATCACGCAGCGGTGCGGGTGCCTCCCCCGTGGTGACGCCCAAGCCAAAGGCGGCAGTGCTGCAGCTGGTGTGCGCTGGAGAGGTGGAGCCACACGAAGCAAAGGTGAGTCACCGGGCAGGGAGAGGTGACTTGGGTTGCGGAATGGGGGTGGGGGTTGATACCACACCCTTGGTGTGCCAGGACAGGTGACGTGCAACGGGGCGGCCTTGACGGCACCATGTGCTGCTTGGCGCCATGTGCGTGCGTTTGTGCAGGTGGAGCAGGGTGGTGAAGACGCGTTCTTCATCGTCACTGGCACAGGAACAGTGCAGGCGGAGGATGGTCTGGGCGGTGCCCTTGGTGTGGTGGACGGGGTGGGTGGTTGGGTCACGGACGGGGTGGACGTTGCGGCGTACTCGCGTGGCATCTGCGAGGAGATGGCCGTGGCCATTGAGGCGTCACAGGGAGCGTGCAGTGAGTGCCATCCGGGGAGGGCGCTACCCGCTTGCTATGTTTGGCACTGCACGGGTGGGCCAGAAGGCACCACAGCAAAGCCTTCCCTGTGGTTGCTTAAACTGCCCACCCATATGAAGCCCGCCGAGGCACGCTCTTCAAACAAGCAGGGGGCGTCACAGCAGCAGCCCCTTGTACAGAACGGGGCACACACCACTCACCTGCTGCACACACTCCCCCTGCCACTGGTCCTGTACCGTGCTGTGGTGCCAGCTGTCCCTGGTTGCAGCACCTCGAGCAGTGCCACCCTGGCGCCTGGTGCAATGCAGGTGCGCAAGCGGCCATGGACGTGGCGCAGACGTCGGTTCGCCTCCCTGGCAGCTGCACGGCCTGCCTTGCTCTACTGCGTCCCGTGCCCGGGGTGTTGGAGGTGAGTGGCCCTGGGCACACACAAGATGGTGGAGCAGCATGACAGCAAGACGGCTTCAGCTTGTGCTCTCTCTTCTTGGGTACGCCTCACACAGCGCGCAAGTGCGTGCGTGTGTGTGTCCCTTGCCCCCGCAGGTGGCCAACCTGGGTGACAGCGGGCTGCGGCTCATCAGAGGTGGGCGCGTGATTGGCGCCACAGCCGTGCAAGAGCACGCCTTCAACATGCCCTACCAGCTGGCCTGCCCTGAGGAGTTCCCAGAAACGGACACGGCGGCGGACGCACAGGTCTACACGGTGCGCTTGGTGTGGTGGTCTCTCATTGCGAAATGCTTGCGTGCAGCAAAGCTCGGCCTCACACATGCCCTGTCCTGCTTGCCCCTCTGCTGCTGCTGCTTTGTGTTGCCTTGGTGCAGTTCCCCGTGCAGGACGGTGACTTGGTGGTGATGGCCACGGACGGGCTGTGGGACAACCTGTGGGATGAACAGGTAGGAGCATGAGAGGGAGGGGGAGGGGTGCACCTGCAAGGTCCTCCGTGCGTGCGCTCCAGGCTCACCTTGCCACCTTGCTGCCCGCATGTGTGCTACCTGCAGATCCTGTCGGTGGTGTCCCAGTCCCTGCCGGCAGGAGGGGCGCAGGCGGCCACGGCCACCACGGCCGCACTCATCGCCAAGCGCCTCACGCAGGCGGCACACATTGCGGCGCGTGATGCAAACGCGCGGTGAGCAAAGGCTGGCTGCTGTCATGTGACCGGCACATTTGTGGGCGTTGCCTTCAGCCGGCAACGTGTCCCTGGCTGGCACACTGCGCAGGACGCCCTGGGCCGTGGAGCTGGCGGCAGCGCACGGGTCCTTTTTGCAGCGGCTTTTCCCGCGCGGCGGCAAGATGGACGACGTCACCGTGGTGGTGGCCATTGTCCAGCTCTTGTAGAGCGGCCGCCGGACGCGCATGATCAGGGTAGACGCGGATTGCGATCGTGATCAACAACACGCTCCCGCAACATTCTCCTGGCACTCTTGCACATTGTTCGTTTGACAAGCGTTGTGGCTCTCCATCTCCTCCGCTCCTCCTCCTCCACCTCTGAGTCCAACGCCCACACCGAGCCAGACGCGCCCCAGCACCCCCGCAAACACGCACATCGCGATGGCGTCGTTCCGCCTGCACTCAGCCCCAGCGGCAGCGCAGCTGCTGCAGCCCGCTGCAGACGATGGCGCGCCTTCGAGGGTGATGTGGCAGGGTGTCGCCCCCTTTGCGTCGCTGAGCGCGAGCCTGGCGAGCACCATTGGCGTAGCAGGCGGTGGCGGCAAGCGCCGCGAGGCTCAGACTGGCACGGACTACCCCACAGAGTTCTGCTTTGCGCACAAGCCGTGCCCCTCGCTCCTGGGCCTCGGGTGAGCGTCAGGAGGGGCAGCAGGCTCGCACGCTGCATTGCTTCTCCATCAGTGCTGGGTTGGCTGGGAGGGCCTGTTGAGTCCGAGGGTCGGATCTCGCTGACGTGTGCGCACCACCTGCAGCGTGCGCACCAAGCGCATCCTGGGCATCAAGGTCAACATATACGCTCTGGGACTATACGTGGACGGCCCTGGTGCCAAGAAGCTTTTGGGCCACAAGTTCGCCAAGGCCGACCCCAAGGCATTGGCCACCGACCAGGCGCTCTTTGACAGTGCGTGCGGCATGTGGGGTGGAGCTGGGGGTGCAGCTGACCAGTGCAGCACCTGTGGCCACTTCCTGTGACGCACTCTCACGAGGTGTTGCGCCCTGCTTGCGTGCGTGAGCTGCAGGCCTGGTGGCGGACAACAGCGTTGAGAAGAGCATGCGGCTGGTCATTACGTTTGGCTCCGTGAGCCGTGCCAGGTTCCTGGACGCCCTGGAGGAGCGTCTGCTGCCACCCCTCAAGAAGGTGAGGCGCCACGGTGACCGCACTCGAGGCGCGCTGCCTTGGCTGCCGGCCTCCTGCACGCCCAGACCGCCCCCCTGCCCTGGTGTCACGGTGTGCAGGCAGGGCGCGAGGACGACCTCAAGGCCTTCAAGCACCAGTTTGACGGCGTGCAGTTCCACAAGGTGCGGGTCATGACGAGGGCTGGTGCTGCGTGCTGCCGCTTCTGCTTGGCGGCACAAGGAGATGAACCAATTTAGCTAGCTCCCCCGCTCTTGTGCGTGTAGGGCACTGAGGTGGTGTTTGTGCAGTCGGGCCCTCAGCTGGTGACCAAGGTGGAGGGCAAGGAGGTTGGCCGCCTGTCCAGCGCCCAGCTGTCGCACGCGCTGTGGGACATCTACCTGGGCAGCCAGCCCGTCAGCGCGGACGCCAAGGCCACCCTGGGCGCCTCACTGGCAAAGGTGCTCACGGGCAGTGGCACGGCCTGAGCGGACGGAAACGAGGAGGCTGGGGCAATTTTGGCATGCCACTCGGAACCCCTGACCTTGCTGTGTGAGGTTGCTCGCGGCTGACATGACCGCTAACGATTGACCGCCGTCATTTTTTGGCAACGGTGCTGTGTCACGGACAGGTCTTATGGAACCAAGCGGTGCTCTGGGAGGCGTGGGGAGCAGCACAAGAGACCGTCGTCACTTGAAATCTCCTCGGTCCTGCACCACCTCATCATCAGCACGCACATATATACGCACAGCAAGAGTCAAAGGAGACTGTCGTTCTGGAACCTGCCAACCGCGGGTAGGGCGGCCTGCAAACATCCACAGGCCATGCAAGTCAACGCGCGACGATTGTCCAGCTGAGAGCAAGGTGCAAACAGGCGGCTCACAGGCAACCAGCACGTGGATGTAGGCGCAGGTCCAGCGCTGGGTAGCTACCTGCACAGTCTGAGAAGCCCTCCCTTGCGCCTACTGTGCCACAGGTGGGGTGAGGGCTGCTGCCGCGCGTTGATGTGGTGGGCGTGGTGAGTCACGCCGCACACCCAAAGCCTGAAGCCCCGTTTGCAAGCTACACACACACCCAACGGGCTCAGTGTCACACCAGGGATCCACGGCAAACCTTTAATCTCGTCCAGTGTTCGTTCCCACACAGCGTGTGCGCGCACACTACAAAGGAATAAGCGCTGTGTGCGACATTGTCCCCTCCTCTTCTTGGGATGGCGGCGTGGTGCCAACCTCCCTGCCACTACTAAAACCACCACAACACAAACCAAACCGACTGTGACGACTCTTGAAGGAACAGCAAAGTCATAAGCACGGCCTCGCCATGGCGTGAACCTGTTGCCCGCTGCGTGGCAGGTGGGTGGCCACCAGCCAGGCGGACACACGGTGCGTGGGCCACGCGAGCGTGCACACGAACGAGAGGAAGCACGCAAGCAACTAGAGAGGCCACCGTACACAGGAATGGAGCGTGTTTCAGTTCAAAGGGTGGGCCCACACCCCGTTGACCCATCTCCCCTCCTCCCCCAGTCCCAATCACATGACGCCATCATGGTGGCTGCAACATCACCCCCATTGGTGCGGGACAGGACGGCGCCCCTGGTGGGCAGCAGCGAGAGAGGGAGGCAGCAGGGGCAGGCAGCCACCCAAATATTTGGCAACAAGACACCACCGTCACGGTAGACCACAGACCTCAACTGGCTGCAAAGGTGGCGAAACAAGCAGTGTCGCTTGCACCCCGCAAACTGATGTACAACACCTGGTACGCCCAGAGGCCAGGCAGAGCGGCTGGAGGGGTGCACGCTCCACCCATTGACGCCCCCAGCAAACGGAAATCAAAGTCAGCAGCAGGACCACTCTCGCTGGGCGACGCACACTAGAGCCCATGGCCTGCTACTAGTCATGCTTGTCGGTCAAGCCAACCCAGACTCTTCCCAATGCACTCACCCACACACATCCACACACCGCACTCCAGGTCATCAAGCCCCGCCTGCATGCCAGGCAGGGGTCGAGCGCCGTTTGCTGACCCTCCTTCTCACGCTGACAGCACCACACACCTGCAGCAGGCGCACGCCAAGTGTGGGCGTGGCCCCTCCATACAGCACACTTTGCGCGCGGGGTGGGGAGAGAGCAGCAGGACGACGTTGAGAGCTGCAGCGGAGGGAGCACATGCGCGCGACGTGACGCCACACAAGAGGGAGCGTGCGAAAGAGTCTGGCAACCCACACAGCGTGGCGCGGGACAAGAGCGCACACAGCTGAAGACATAGAGGCGACAAACTGACATCTCCAACAACACGCAGGGTAGGAAAGAGTAGAGGACAGCAGGACAGCAGCGGCTGCCTGGAGGCACCAAGCCAGCTGAGGGCCATGCGGCATCACGTGGTGGAGAGGATGCTAATCACTCCAGCATTTGCGGCAGTGCCATGACGGAGAGCCAAAGCAGCGAGCGAGCGACATGTGGCTAGACGGACATGTGGACATGTGCCGCCGCCATGTGGCATCAGCCAGCAGCAGCCGGCCCAAGCGCCTTCCTGCCGTGGCCGCGCACGCCGCGCCGGCGCACCTCCACACACACGCACACTGCGCCGCACCACATCTTCTGCACGCAGGCACCTCAGAAAGGGATTGATGCTCGCCACACGCAGTACATGCACATGCTGCCAGGCCGCCTGCCGCTCCCACGCCAGCGCGCCGCGCCCGGTCCCAGGACAAGGAACGGCCATGCACGCGCCTCTAACCCATGCACACTTGCCCAGGCAGACATTTCACAAACACGACACGGCCACCACACCATACTAAATGCACACGCGTGAGCCACACCAAGTGCTGAGCTGCCATGCCGCGGCGCCACACTGACTGGGCACCTGCTACTCTCCCCCCACCCCACCCTCACTAGCGCCCCTAACATGCGTGCGCCTGCCGGGCCACTGCCGCCCAAACATCAGCAGACCGTCGTGCCTTTTCACATGAGGAGAAACCCCTCTCACGTGAGCTATCAGGAGCACCCAGCATCACGGGATCACGCAGAGTTGCCGTTGCCGTTGCTGCCGTGGCGATGGTCCCCCTCCTCACTGCCTCCATCCGCCCCTCCCTCACTCCACCCCTTGCTGTCGGCCCCATGGTGCCCGTTGCTGCTGCTGCTGCCCGCGCCGGCCTGAGAGCTGCTCAGCAGAGGCACAATGTTGTTGAGCTTACCGGCTGCAGAGCTGCCGTTGCCGTTGCTGCTGTGGCCGTTGCTGCCGGCATGTGTACCCATGTGCCCCTGTGCGTGGCTGGTGCCGGGCGCCCTGCCCAGGTTGACCAGCGGCAGTGGCCCGGCACCTGGGGTGTTCCTGGCCGCTGACTCGAGCGCCGCCTTGGCCGCCCGCACCTCGGCCATCACGTCAGCCAGGTGGCTGGGCACAGCAGGCACAGCAGGCGCTGACTCATCATCCGATGACGACACCAGCAGCTGTGACGAGGCGCCGGGCGCGCCCGTAGCGTCACCACCAGCGCCCGCACCCGCGCCGTTGGCCCTGGCGTCCCCTGATGGGAACGAGTGCGATGCACTGAGCTTGCCCACCGCCGCCGCTGCGTGCCCGTCAGCCAGCTGGCCTCTGAGCAGGTCCAGCTCGTGCGCTTGGCTGTGCAGCAGCGCCCTCAGCCTCCTCAGCTCTGACCCCCCGCTGGCACTGAGGGAGGCCGTGGCCGCACGCTGGGCCATGAGCTGTGCCTCGAGCGCCTCGGCGGCAGCGCACGCCTGCGCCAGCTGACGCGCCAGGCGCGACGTCTCATTGGCCGCAGCGGCGGCCACCGCCTCAGCACGGCCCTGCGCCGCTGCCAGCGCGCGCTGGTGTGCCGCGTGCGTGTCGGCCAGGGAGGCCTGCAGCGCCGCCACCTCCTGCTGGTAGGTGAGGGCCGCCGTGGCCGACGCAAGGCGCGCGCACTCTGCCTCCTTGTGCCGCTGTGCCACAGCGTCGCTCACCTCGGCCCGCAGGTGCGCCACCTCGGCGCCCCACGCAGCGTGCGCCTCTGCCAGCGCGCGGCGCGCCGTGTCAGCCTCCAGCTGCAGCATGGCCATCTGCTCCGTGAGCTTCTGGAAGGTGGCGGCTGCCACGTGCGACACGTGCTGCTGCTGCTGCTGGGCAGCGGACACCTCCCCGTGGGCCATGTGCCCGTTGCTGCTGGCCAGGCCCCCCGCGCCGTTGCTGCTGCCATGCTCGCCCCCTGCGCCCAACGCGTCCATGCCCCCCGCCCCGTACATGCCCACGTGGCTCATCACGCTGTTCCCAGACACGGCCCCGGAAGCAGTGGTGCTGCTGAGGGCTGTGGTGGCGGCTGCCACTGCCGCCGTGGCTGTGGCCTCAGCGCGCGCCAGCTGCTGCTGCATGCCCCGCAGCTCGGCAGCGCGTGCGGCCAGCTGTGCGTGCAGCACCTCGACCTCGTCCTCCTCGGATGCAAGCGCCTTGCTCGCCTCAACCAACTGCACCACAAGCACACCACCAGGCGCACAAACCAACGTCAACCGATCATTCAGCGAGCATGCTGCCATGCCCACATGGCGGGCAGTGCATGCGCAAGGCAGGAGGTGCGGAGCGCAGCCCGCAACTGACCTGTTTGCGCAGGGTCTCGACCTCCTTTTGCCGCAAGGTGTTGGACTCTGCCAGCTGCGCCCTCAGCTGCTCCACCGCCGCCTCAAGGCTGGCAACCACCTGCGCGTGCTGTTGAGCCGCCGCAGCCGCCGCTACTGCTGGGCCGCTGCCGTTGAGGCTGTGGTGCACCTGCTGCCTGCCCCCTGCGCCCCCCGAGGAGGAGCCATCGTTGGCCCCGTTGCTGCCCGCCCCATTGGAGGCGCTGCTGCCATGGCTGCCGTTCCGGCTGGCGGCCATGGCGTCGCCGCCCACGGTGCCCGCGGCGTGCAGGGCCAGTGCTGCCAGGCCCGACACCATCTGCAACACCGCCTGCGGAGTGCACACGCGCAAACACACACGGACGTTTGCGCACAGTGCGCCAACATGCGCCCCCAAGTTCAAGCCTCCACCACACCCTGCAAGCAGCACCCCCCTGAGCTCCAGCCCCCCAAGCTCCTCACCACGTTGGGCTCCTGGAGAGAGGTCAGCAGAGTGGTGTGTGCTGCGGGTGCTGCATGGCCCTGATGAGGTGATGCGCCCCCCGCAGGTGCCTCCTGCCCGCCCGCCTTGCCCGCCTGCAGGGCGCGCTGCTGCTGCTGACGCTGCAGGCTGCGTGAGGCGGACGTGGCGGCGGACGAGGCGGCACCCGCCAGCGCTGCCGCCATGTCCTGGGGAATCACCACCGCCTGCGAGCACACATGTTGGCGATGTGAAGGATGCAGTCCTTACTGCTTGCAGTTGAACTGCAATGCAGGGCGTGCACGTGCACCATGCCGCCTTGCTGCACGCACCGGTGTGCGCCCAGCGTTGCGCGCCGCCGCCGCGTTGCCGGTGCTCTCTGTGTCAGCGGCCGTGGTCCCGCGCTGCTGCAGCGTGGGGTACAGGATGTAGAGCACCTCTCCCCACGCCCCCCTGGGCACCACCCCCGTGGTGATGAGCAGCTCAGCGGGCTTGAGGCTGCGGTTGGGCCCTCCCTCCCAGCGGTACGCCTGCCCGTCCCACAGCACCACCTTGGCCTCCACCGTCTCATGCAGGTCGTCGCACGGCAGGGGGACAGAGCCCTGCCACGAGTGGCCCGGGCCCCACTGCAGCTTGAGGCCGCGTGTGGGGTCCCAGTTGCCGAGCTTGGCCGTGCCACCCACCAGCAGCAGGTGCTGATGCGGTTGCGTGGGCAGGTGCGGCACCATGAAGCGGCACACCACGTTGGACGGCAGCTTGCGCACGCTGGCAATCCTGCTAATGGCGCTGCTGCCGCCTGCCGCGTGCGCCTGCTCCTGTGCTTGGTGGTGGTGCAGCGCAGCGGGGACGACCGAGGAGGGCGGCTGTGGGGGTAGGTCCAGCAGTGCTGGGAGGAAGACGAGGTGTGGGAACGAGGTGATGCCCCAGTGCGTGATGAGCATGAACTCGCCGTCCTGCATCACAGGCCACGGGGCCCCTGTGGGTGACACAGCGCTGCTGCTGCTGCTGCCGGGCTGGCTGCAGCTGCACACAGAGTCGGGTGTGACCACTGCGTGAGAAGCTGCGCCGTTGCTGTTGGTGTTGTTGCCGCCCATGGTGCTGCGAGGTGGCTGCGAGGAGAGCGTGGGTGCGGCGGCCAGGCTGGTGCGTGTGCTGGCGGGCGCGTCAGGCAGCCGGATGTTGCGGTTGCCGCCGGGCTCCCACACACGCACGGCCTCTGCCTTGGTGTCCCACAGCGCCAACTGCACAGCAGCACAACCCCGTGTGCAGCTGGTGACACTACCGCCCACACAATCGGCCTGCGCACCATCCAGCGCTGCACACAGCCAGCAGAAGCAGGGGCGTTCCCCCTTCTCACCTTTGCCTGCACCGGGTATCCCATGGGCAGCTCCAGGGAGCCGCGCCACATGCCCGCTTCGTCCACCGCCAGCCTCAGGCCCTGTGCCGGGTCCCAGCAGCCCAGGGCCGGCACGCTGCCCACCAGCACCAGCTGCAGCGACGAGGAGGAGGACGAGGACGGGGGCAGGGAGCCGCCGCCCAGCCCACCGGCAGCCCCAAAGGATGATGCGGAGGAGGACGTTGGGAGGGCGCCCTCCTCACTGGCGGCCCCACCCGCGCTGCTGCTGGCGCTGGCGTGCTGGTGCAGCAGCATCGATTCCAGCTGCGGCACCACCACCTGGCAGTGCGCCATCACCACGCTGGTCCACTGCGCGGCGGATGACGCGTCAGATGGGCTGTTGAGAGGCCGGCCGTCTGCAAGCACGCCCGCCACGGTGGCCGAGCAGAGGAGGGAGGGAGGCAAGGGCGGCGCCGGCACCTCAGCCTTGCCCCACAGGCACTCCACCTCCAGCACCGGGTCTGTGCTGCTTGCCTCCTGCTGCTCTGCACCTTGCGCCAGCAGCTCGTCTGCGGTCGACTGCATGCTGCCGTTGGTGTAGGCGTCGGACCGCTGCCTGCCGTTGCTGCTGTGGAGCGCCTGCTGGTTGCTGCTGCTGCTCTGGCTGCTGATGCGCTTGGGCCGCTCCACCTGTTGCATTGCAGGCAGACAGTTTGCGGGACAGTGGTGATCGCACGTCTGGTGATGCAAGTCTGCCCACGGCGGCCCCGACCCCGCTGCAGCCAAAGCTTCCAAAAGCACCAACTGGCGCTCACCACGAGCAAGCGGTTGCTTCCAGGCTCCCAGACGTGCGAGTTGCGGTCCACCATGGCCACCTGCGTGGACGGCGGGGCACGGGGGGTGAAACCGGAGAGATCAGCCGGCGCAGATCGGCGGCAGGATTGCGCGCGCAGGTGGGGGCCTCCTCCCGCAGCACCAAGCAGCAGCAACACCCCCGCCAACGCTCCTGCACAGCACTGCCCAGGCCCCCTGCCGCCAAAGCGCCGCCATAAAGTGGCCGCGCACCTTGAACTCGAGCGCGCCGTGCCACCCCGGTTCGAGGCGGACCTCTGCCGTCCAGCGGTGTCCCTTGTGCCAGACCATCCGCGCGCCCTGCTCGATGTCCCAGCTGCCCAGCGCGGGCACGGAGCCCACTATGACGAGCCTTTGGCCCGGGCTGGACACATACTCGGGCACGCAGAAGCGCACCACGACGCTGGGCAGGCCGGCGACGACGCCAGGCGCTGCGCCGTCGAGCGCTGGCTGCTGCAGGAGCTGCTGCAGGTAGAGCGCGACCCCCTCCTCCTCCGGCGAGGCGTCGTGCAGAGCTCCGCTGCTGCGTGCGTCGCCCCTGTCCCGATGGTGCAGCGCCGCGCCACGCGCCGAGGCCGATGAAGGGGCCGCCCTGTGCGTGAGCACCTCCTGCTCGTGCGGGTGCTGGTTCACGCTGCTTCCCGCCGAGTGCGGAGCCCCAGCGCTAGGGGCCGAGGTGAGCGCCGCGCTGCCATTGGTGCTGCTGCCGTGCGTAAGCCAAGGCCACCAGGAGCCCACGCTTCGCGGCGCAGGGTCCAGCCTCTGCGCTCAAGTAGTATGGGCGAGGTGTCGGCACTTTGGCCCAGCGCTGCGGAACAATCAGTGCGCCGCTCCCTGCCGCGCCCAGGCTGCGCCAGGCGCTCACCTGGCTGCGTGCCACCACGGATGTGCGATGCAGCCGGCGCCGCGCGTGCTGCTGCGCCAGGGCTGGTGCGTCCACTTGTGGCGCCCTCACGCCAGGGAGACCAGCGCCGAGGGAAAGCGATGTCGACACCATCCTCTCGCGGTCTCGTGCTGCTCTCCGTCCCACTGCTCCAGCGCCTGGAAGCTTTATGTTCGAGGACCTTACTCCCTCGCAGCTCGCCCCTCAATGGTGCTGCGGTGCGCGCGCTGCGCAAAGGCTCGCCATCATGCCGTGCGCTAGCTAGCTGCTGCGCGCTGTAGGTGGCCAGACGAATGAATCTTCGACGCCCGCAGCGGCTTGCAATTGAGGGACCAGAACAAACAAGGCAGGATCCTTCAGATGCAGCTGGACGCATGCACCATTCGCACTGGTGCCATGCAGTTCTGCCCCATGGGGGGGCCACACTCCGCGCGGTCGGGGCGCGCCATCCCTCAGCCTCCGCGCAGCAGCAGCAGCAGCCACACCCATTGGCAGGTGCAGCAGGTGCCTACTACAGCAGGTGTGATGGCTCTAGAAGTCCACATGCACCCTGGCCAGCGTGATGGCGGACAGCGGGACGGCAATCTTCATCTCGCGCTGCCGTTTGCTCAGGCCGCGGCCCTTGGTGGTGGCGTTGGCCCGCACGTCAGCCAGGTGCCAGGTCGTGACCCCCGTGGCCTCATCCACCTCCTCCAGCACCAGCACCTGCACACCACAGCACGTGCTTGCGTGGGATTGACCCTCTCCAGTCCAGTCCAGGCCATGGCTACAAACACCCACCGCACCCACTCACGTTGCTCGTGCGCTTGCCGTCTGCGTCCGTGCGCTCCACCCAGAGGGGCAAGCCAGCAAACCGATCCAAGTCCTGGGGTAGCCGCAGCGTGCGCTCCGCACCAGGTGATGACACCTGCACAGGGGTCACGTGCGCGTCGCAACGACGGCACGGGTCGCAACGACGGCTTGCAGTCCCACACCAAGGGGCAGCACGTTTATGTTGATGCCAAGGTGCCGGACGTTGCGCACCTCCAGGGCCACGTCACCCGCCGCCTCCGCGCCCACCTCCGCCTCGAGCTCAAGGAAGAACATCCTGCACAACCCCAACGGCAGGCAGGCCGTGAGTGCGCTGGGGGCCAGCTAGGGATCACCACCAGGGTGGGAAGGAGCCGCCATCTCTTGCTACCCACCCACCGAGAGAACTTTTCAATGTCATCAATGGTCGGAGAGCCGTACTTGTCGTCGAGCCGGTCCAACCGGATGTCCAGCTTGCCTCCCGGCAACGCCCTAAGAACACGCAGCATCGTCAACAGCGGCCGCTTGCAGGGCATTGGCGGGCTGGCCTGCGGGCGGCGCCCGCGCTCAGGCACGCCACAGCAGCCACCTCTGCACCTGAAGACGTAGAGCTCCAGGTTGGACAGGGAAGGCAGGGCCAGCACCTTGTTGACGGCGCGCAGGGCGGCCTCCGCCCAGCTCACACCGCCAGTGTCCACGCCTGGTTGCGTGTCGTCTGCCTCCAGCCCCAGCACTGCGGCCCCGTCGTCGCGTGCCTCGTCCTCCTCCTCCCCCTCCCCATCCTCATACACGTCCTCATCAATGTCCAGGTCCTCCCCATCATCGTCAATGAGCACGATGTCGTCGTCTTCCTCCTCCTCCACCTGCGCTGCTGTCTGCTTTTTTGAGCCTGTTGCTGCTGCACTCCTGGCGGCAGCGTCTTTGCTTGGTGGTGGCGGTGGTGCTTGCCGCTTGGCCGCGGCCTGCACTTGCCGCCGCACAAGCGGCGGTGACGTCCTCCACACCGCAGCGCCGTGCAGCTCAAGTCTTGGGCATGCCACCAGCCACGAGCAGCACCATGCGCTGCTGCTCATGGCCCCCGCACTGACTGAGGCTCTCTGTGTTGCGGTGGCCGCCGCCGGCAGCGCGCCTGATGCTGATGCGCCCCCAGCTGCTACGGGCGTCCGCTGCCCACCCCAGCAACGCGCATGCTGGCTCATGCACCTCATCATTTCGCCGTGTGTGCAGGCCCACGCTTCTCTCGCGTTGCTGCTCATCCCTCTCCAAGCCCGCGAATTTGGGGAAGAGAGGAGATGCCAGAAGGATAGAGTCACAAGGTGCAGCAAGATGGCGCGTGCCGACCCCTTCTACATCATCCGCGGGGAGGTCACCGAGTCGGTGAGCGTGCAGCAGCAGCAGGAGCGTGCAGTCGAGCAGAGGCGAGCAGAGTCTTACACGCTTGTCTTGCCTGTCCCGACCTCCTAATCGCAGCTCAATGAGGTCCAGCAGAAGATGTCGCGCTTCCACGGGCTCACGGCCAACAATCCCGAGCGCAAGGACCTGGCCAAGCAGGTCGAGACCGAGTGCAACAGCATCGTGTGGCAGGTGCGCGCGTCGGGTGTGCCGGCAGACGCTCTGCAGCGCTTCCTGTGGGCTGCCCTCGGACTGATGCACTTGGCGCACTTGCCGCGCGCAGCTGAACGAGCTCAACTCGGCCGTGGACGTCGCAGCGGAGAACCCGGCGCGCTTCAACCTGACCAGTGAAGAGCTCAGCTCGCGGAGACGATGGATTGAGAACACACAGCGGCAGGTGCGGCACGGCACCGTGTAGGGGGATGCAGAGGGAATGTGGCACGAACCTGGGGGCGGTGTGGGTCCCTCAGGAGGCGCAGGGCACGGGCAGGGTGCAGGACGTGCCTGACGTGCACCCCTCGCGCAGGTCAAGGGCATCAAGGAGACGCTCAAGACCGCCACGGCCGCCCCCGCCACGCCACCGCAAGAAAACAAGTTCCACACGGCCAACGACAAGTTCCTCGGCTCAGAGTTCGAGAAGCAGCAGCTCATCATGAAGTGAGGGGTGCAAGGGGCAGCGTCGTGGCCCACAAGGAGGCGTGCCGCGTGCTGCGACACGTCCCGACCGTTGGGGTGGAGTGCCACGCCCCACCCTGTGCTGCAGGAAGCAGGATGTAGCGCTCGACGAGATCGAGCAGCACGTCAACCGTATCGGGCGCATGGGGCGAGCCATCGGGGACGAGCTACACGACCAGGTGGGGGCAGACGGGGGGCAGCGGCCTGGCTGGGGGCAGGCAGGAAGTGCAGCAGGCCGCCGGGGGGCAGGCAATCCGCTGGCACTGGGAGCGTCAGGTGCCTTACCCTGCACCCGGTGCCTGCCCGCACCTTGGTGCCCGCCATGACTGCACAGGACCACCTCTTGACGGAGCTGGACCAAGACGTGGACACCACACACGGGCGGCTCAAGGCAACGCAGAAGAAGATGCAGGCGAGTGTGGCACGTGGCGCAGCGACGCCTGGGTGGGCGGAGGATGGCTTGTCGTCTGCTTGTGCTTTGGTTGACTGCCGGTGCCTGACAGGCCACCGCGTGGCGAATGCCGTGATGCCCTGCAGGAACTCATCCGCAAGAGCGGCTCCAACAAGCAGCTAGTGGTCATCATCTTCCTCATCGTCGTGCTCATTGTGCTCATGGTGCTGGCATTCATGTAACTAGGCTGCGATGGTACTTGCTTTGCACTGCACTGCTGCATACCACCACACTGCTGCAACACCTCGTGATGTGTCTATGCGCCTCTCGCACAGTCAAGCATTGCAGACTACAAGGTGTCCCAAAAGTAGGGCGACTGCAGCGCTTCACGTGCCGTGGGCCTGGCCTCTGGCGCCCACTGCAGCAGGCTCCTCAGCAGGCGTACCGCCGCCACATCATCCCCCAGCCCAAACCCTGTGGGGTCACGTGTCCGCAGGAGCTGCAGCAGCGCCCGGTCCGTGCACTCCCACGGCACCACCACCGTGTCCTCCTCAGACTGCACACTCGAGGAGCGCTGCGGCTGGGATGTTGCACCCCTCGCTGCTGCCCGACTACCGGATGTGTGCACAGGGGATGCACCAGCCCACGCCTCTGGGGCAGACTGCTGGTCATGCTGTGCGCCAGGGTTGGCCGCGTCCCGGGTGGTGTGTGGCTGAATGCACCACTGATGCAGTCCTCGGAGCAGCAGGGCCGCGGTGCGGTCGAGCGGGGGGATGCGCGCCAGCCGCTTGTTGAGCATGGCCGTGGTGGAGGGAGGCAGAGCCCACACGTCCGGCGTGCCTGCGTGTGCAGTGTGCCGCCCTCACGTCGCGTTGGAAACAAGTGACCCATGGTCTGTTGCTGTGACTGCGTGCCACCTTGCTTGCCACGCACCGAGCAGCATCTCTAGCCAGCACACGCCCAGTGACCACATGTCGTACGCCCACATGCGTGGCCGCACCGCCGTGGTGCCCTCCCAGAACCTGCACGCCTCAACATGCACGCAACGCAACGCGACGCAGCACGCTCACGCACGGGACAGACTGCAGGCTGCGGACAACAGTGGCTGCAACGTGTGGGTGGGCACACTGCGTGACGCCCTACAGCGCGCGCGCGCACCGTGCAAATAGCGCCTCGGGGGGCGCATACTCTGCAGTGGTCTGCGCTGCGCTGGGCCCACCCGACTGCCACAGGCCGGCAGCCAGGCTGCCTGCGTCCAACTGCGTACGCACAAGCAGGCGAGCAACATGCGAGACAGGCTCTGGGTACAGGGCATCCCGTTTGCCAGCTACACCCCCCGGACCTGCTGTTACTGTTGCCAAGTGAGGCAGCCCCCGCCCCAGAGAGTGCCTCACCGCAGAGCCAAAGTCAATGATGGTGACGTGCTCGTCCCCCTTCCACGCAAAGGGCCCCGCCGCCGGGTGCTCCTGCTGCTGCGCGTCCCCAGGGGACCGGTGCACGTCGGCGCTGTGCAGCAGGACGTTCTCCAGCTTGATGTCACGGTGCGTCACATTGAGGCTCTGTGGTGCGTGCACGTACACACCACCAGCACGCACACGAGCACACCTGTAAGGTGCCACCTCTCACCCTACACACGACGTGACCCTACGCGCAGGATGTGCAGCCTCCCCACCCGCCACCTCGCCACCCGCCAGCGCCCCCACTTGCCTGCAGCGCGTCCAGTCCCAGCAGCACCTGCCGCAGCATGTCCCTCATGGGCCCCCTGCCGCCCCTGCTGGCGTGCCTGAGCCCCCACCACCACCGGCTGGGCCCCAGGATGACGGCGGACGATGAGGAGGACGAAGAGGACGGGGGAGGGGGGGGCGGGCCAGCTGTGTCCCCCCCGGGGTGCTGTGGTTCGTACATGAGGTCGTGCAAGGACACGCCAGCGGGTTGGAACACCAGCCACAGGTCCACAGGCTCAGGCGGGCAGTGCTTGTGCCTGTGCTTGTCGTGCGGGTGGGAGGAGGAAGCGTGGCGGCTGCCGGGGCATGAACGCGAGGGCTTGGGCTTGCTGCCCGCCTGCGCCTGCTGCGGGTGGGGCGGCTGGGGTGTGTGGGAGGTGGAGGCTGACGCCTTGCCGCGCGGCGTGCTGAAGGCCTCTACAAATTGCACCTGCGGCGTGAGCGCGAGGTCCGCGTGAACAAAGAGACCTGGAGGCGGCCTGGAAAGACGAGGTCCCACGCACACACGCACTCATAGCACACATGCAGTACCACCACCCCATGAGCAGGCAGGCAGCAGGTACACGCACTAGACGTGTTTAGCTCACCAGGTGCCTGAAGCCAGGGTGTTCCAGGGGCTCTCCTCCTCCTCCTCCACCCTCAGGGGACCCTGGAGAAGCCCCGGCCTGGTGGTGCTGGTGCTGGTGCTGCAGCATCATGTGGCCGTAGTAGGCCTCCCTCAGGCCCGCCTCAAACAGCGCCTCACCACGCTCTGCAAACACACGCTTCAGGATCACCTCAAGCCCCCCCTCTTGTCCGTCCTCCTCCGCGCGCCCCCCCGCCCCCGCCCCACCCGCAGGCCGCCGCTTGACCGCGCGCCACACCTCGCCAAAGTGCCCTGCCCCCACGCGCGCACTCAGCCGCCAGGCCTGCTGCCGCGTGTCCCCCTGCTGCAGCGACTCCCCACCACCTGCACCACCTGCAGCTCCCTCATGCCCTGAAGGAGTGCGCGGAGCTACGGCCACATCCAACCCCACCCGGGCCGGCACTGGACGGCGCCTCTCTGCCTGCTGCTGCTGTGGCTGCTGCTGCTGCCCACCCCTAGATGCCAGCAAGTGCCGCTGATGCGCCTCCCCCTCCCTCTGCCCCTCCCCCTCCTCCTGCCCCTCACCATGGTGCCCCTCCCCCGCCATCATGAGGCTGCGTCCCGCACGACCCCCCACGGACAGCAGCCCACCCAGCCCCAGGCCACCACCCCTACCCGCACCTCCTCCACCCCCGAGAGGGTCCGCATCCAGCAAGGAAGAGGACCCGCCAAAACGCGCTGGCGGGAGCTCCACCTGCCTGCCCAGTGGCAGCCCATCGCCCTCCTCCTCCTCCTCCTCCTCCTCCTCCTCCTCACCCTCCCACGCAGCATCATGACGCATCTTTGCACCAAGGCCCTCCTGGGCCTGCAAGCCACCACCCATACCACCAAAACGCAGCCCATGCTCCTGGCGCTCACGACCACGCCCCTCCCACTGCACCTTTTCCTCCTCTGCCGGCGCTGCGCCAGCGTACCTACTCCCACCCTGCACAGCCCCCAGCCCTCTGTTCGTCTCCGCCACACCTTGATGCTGGCTGTGCTCCCCCTGCCCCTCCTGCTCCTCCTGTGAGAGTGAAGGTGGGTGTCCGTCCCCTCGCTCCCCTCCCTCACCCGCCTCTCCCACTGGCCCCTCCTCCCCCTCTCCCTCCTCCTCCTCCTGCTCCTCCTCAAGGTGCACGCTGGCCACCAGGTCGTGCCGCGGGTGCACACTGAGTGCAAGGTGCCTCAGGTGTTCCAGGTCCAAACGACCTGGCACCAAGTCACCCTCACCCTCCTCCCCTCCACCACCCTCCAGCGCACCAAGCTGTGTGCTGCCCGCACCACCCTCTGACGCACCACCCCCAGCTCTCGCCACTGCACCACCCAGCCGCGCCCCCTCCTCCCAAGCCCCACCAGCCGCCCCGTCAGAAGGCGCAGCAGCAGGTAAGGGCGTGTCATCACCCGCATGGGCAGTGAGGGGAGGGAGCGCGTCCCCTCGTGGCTCCTGCCCACTAGTCCCTGGACCAGGCAGCGCACCTCTTTTACCCGTGGCGCTGGTGCTGGCCCCTTGGCCTGGAGGTGCCTCACTCACATCCAGGTGCTGCCAGGAACGAGCACCACCACCACCACCACCCGCCTCCTTCCCCGCTCCCGCCCCCGCCCCCGCCCCCGTGCCCCCCGCCAGGTGATCATGCCTCCAGTGCACGTGGCCCACAGCCGCCGCATGCGTAGGGTACACCACCCCAGGTGCGGCCACATCGTACGGCGGTGCGTGCGGCACCAGCAGGCCTGTCAGCACGTAGCTTGCGGCGGGGGCGGACGTCACCACGTGACACAGCCCTTCCAGTTGTTGCCCTGGCCGTGCGTGCGCCTCCTCTCCTCCCTCTGAGTCACGCTCCTCAGGTGGACGGTGGTGCTGTGATGCATCAGCCGTGCACTGCTGCTGCTCATGCTGCTGCTGCGCGCCTGCCGTAGCGTCCACAGCAACCGGGTGGCACCTCAGCTCCACGCCCTCATGCAGGGCGGGCGGCCAATGCGCCGTCAGCGGGCCACCACCACCACCGCCACCAGCCCCCCGCCGCTCCACCACCGCACCCTCCTGCCCGCTGAAACCTGCGTGCTGCAGCGCACTAGACGGGGCTTGGGGGCGGGCACGCGGCACGTACACCCCAGGGCGCTGGCTGCCCTCCCGCCCGCCCCCTCCCGCCAGCCCACGGGCTGCACCCACCAGTGCCGTGACCAAGGGCCGGGCCCACACGGACGCCTGGTGTGCTGCACCCCGCAGTGAGCCCATGACCCACGCCGCCCACCCTGTGCCAGGGGGTGCACGCGCTCCTGCTGCCAAGAGCAGTGCGGTGCCTGGCCCAGGGGGCACTGCACCCTCACCCTCACCCTCGCCCCAACGCCACGCTGTCTGGCCCTGGCCCTGCTGCACTCCACTTGGCGCCCCCATCCACGCCCACTGCCCGTCACCACCGTCACCATTACCATCACCACCACCACCATCAACAGTGCCACCAGGACATGCCTCATCCACCCCACCCTCCTCCGCTGCAGCAACCACCTCTGTGGGCCGCCCACCACTGCCCTCCCTCCCCACACCCCACCCACCCCACCCAGGCCCCTCTTCCCCTTCCTCCTGCAGTGTGAGCCCCTCCACTTCACACGTGGTGCGCACCCAGCAAGGCAAGGGCCCACCCGACACGTCACCGCCACCCCCCTCTCCACCCACATCATCACTGCTCACGTGCAGGTCAAGGGACGTCGGCGCCTGCCACTCACTGCCTGCAACACCACCTCCTGCTGCTGCTGCTGCACCTTCCGTATGCCCTGACTGCATGTCATCTGATGACGTCCCCACTCCTGACGCAGCAGCAAGTGTCTCCATGCTACCAGAGGCACCCACACCGCCACCAGCACCAGGTGCAGCATACGGCTGCCCTGCAGGTGGTGACGGTGCTGCCACCCCAAGTGCTGCCGTGGCAGTGAGCGGTGGCGCAAACGGAGGCAGTGACCCCCCCGCCACCCCAGCACCATGGCTTAGCCCTGCACCGCCAGCAGCAGGCAGCCCCCTGACACTGCCCGCTACTGGGCAGCCAGGCTGGGCCGCCTCCATGCCCTGCCCCTCCCCTCCATCACCTTGCCCCGCACCGGCCCCGCTGCCACCTGGTGCCTCACGACCACTACCCACCGCCGGGCTGTCCCACCCCGCTGCCACCGCTGCAGCCCCAGTATCGTCGTGCACTTTGCCACTTCCTGCCCCCCCCGGTGCAGGCAGCCCCACCCCACCTCGCCTCAGGTCCACGACCACCACTGCCAGGTTGTCCGCAGAGCCCCTGTTGAACGCCTCACTGGCAAGGCGCTCTGCCAGGCCCGCCAAGGGACCCCACGCGCCACCACCCGACGCAGGGGAGTGCCTCACACTGGCTCGGCCACCGCCGCGCGACTGACCGCACAGCTTCAGCCCTAGCTGGAGCTCGGCAGCACGCCCACCCGCACCCTTGCCAGACGACTCCTGCTCCTGCTGCTGCTGCTGCGGCGGCGGCGGCGGGCAGTGCAGTCCCGCTTGCTCCCCACGGTCCAAGCACGAGCCAACCACCTGCTCTGCTCGCACCTCACCCTCCTGCACGCGCTCCCGCACCTCCACCCCCAGCAAGGTCACGTCCACCTCCCCCTCCCCTTCCTCATCCTCCCCATCATGGTGCAGACGTGGCAGCACCCGCACCCCCTCCCCCTCCTCCTCCTCCTGGTCCCCCTCCTTCTCCCCTCCCTCCCACTCCTCCACAGCTGCCCCGGCTGCACCAGGTCCCAGCAGGGCGATGGGTGGTGGTGCTGCTGGCGCAGGTGCGGGCCGCTGCTGCCTCAGCACGTGAGCCGCCGCGTGGTCGCACAGCTCCTGCTCACTGAGCCGCTCAAACACGCCGTCCGTGGCAAGCACCAGGAACTGGTCCTCTGCACAAACAGACAGCAGCAGGCGAACAGATTTGGTGAAATAGACAGCCTGGTGCAGCACGGACGGCCCTGCTACTTTCCCTCTGCATTGCCAGCCCTTGCCCAGGGATTTGCCATCCCGTTAGGGCAGCGTGTGGTGATGAACGGGCCTGGGTCAAGTCGCAGGTGCGCTCACCAGGCGTGACGTGGTGTAGGCGCACGTCCGGCTCACTGATGAGCCCCCTCCCACGGTACTGAGCGTCACCAAACGCGCGCGTGATCTCCAGCTCACCCGCCAGGCGCATCACGCGACCACCACCTGGCACGGGCAAAGCAAGGCAAGCCACCAGGCTCACACTTTGCATGCCGCTCTGTGGGAGCATCACGGCCAACAACGCTCAACTGGTGTACTGCACTGTACTGCACCCACCTGGTGCCGGCATCACTTGACCGCCCGCTGCCCGCACCCGCGCCGCCTCACTGCTGTTGGACGCCTCATGCAGTGACGTCAGCACCAGGGCCTCCCACTGCACCTGGGGCGCACCAGCCCCCTCCCCCTCCCCCTCCTCCTCCTCCACCTCCACCTCCTGAGCAGCCCCTCCCTGCCCGTCCCCATCCCGTCCCCTCTTGTTGCCCCGCACGCACATGTCCCCTGACGCCCCCACCCCTGGAGCAGGTGCAGCGCCCTGAGGCAGCCTGGCCACGCTGCGGGCCGAGGGAGGCGCTGTGGTGGCCAGGGCGCGGGCGTGGGGAGGGAGCGTGCGGCTCTTGCGGCGTGCCAAACGCTCGGCCAGGCGCCGTTGGGCCGCCGCCCGCTCAGCCCCCTCTCCGCCCTCCTCCTCCCCAGCACCAC
>QAXK01006609.1:0-20290 GCA_004335735.1 Chlorella sp. KRBP
TGCCCAGCTGTGGAGAGCTTGTCTTTCAAGGTGCTGTCAGATCCTGCCGCTGTTGCTGGCAACACTGGAGTCCTGTCACCGACAGCCTTCCTACCCCTGCTGCAGCTGTCAGCGCTGACACACTTGGCGGTCAGCGTTGGCAGTGCAACAGTGACAGGACCAGTGGTGGAGGTGGCAGCCCAGCTGATAGGGCTGAAGCAGCTGAGGCTGCAGCTCCCGCATGTCATGAGCTACCTCAGCCCCTTCGACATGAGTTGTGACATGCTGATGCAGCTGACGGCCCTGACAGCTCTTAAAGAGTTCAAGCTTGAGAGCTATCCAACCGGCACCTTTGAAGAGCGTGCTGAGGCTGGCAGGGGCCCTGTGCTACACCTGCAGAACCAGGTACGCTGTGACTGGCACCATCGAAGGTCGGCAGCCCCGTCGGCAGCCACACGTCAGCCAGCCACGTTAGCTTGCAATCATTGCTCCTATCATTCGTCTCGCTGCAATATACAAGCATATCACACGGCCCCGGCAAACCGAGTCGGTCTCAGCACTCATTAGAACAACACTGCTTCATGCCGTGGAGTTCAACTAAGTCAGTGATAGAGTTCAACATTGGCAAGCAAGCTGTTGCCAAGTTTGTGGTATGCCAAACCCAAATACAGGGGCCGTTGCTTCCAGAGCTGTCTTGATAAGTATCATGCTAGGCTGCAGTGGTCTGCAGGCCATGCTAGGCTGTTAAAACAGCCTCGTCACCGTGCATGACTTGCGCTGCCGTCCTTTGGGCGCTAACAGGCGTGCATGTGCCCTGTTTTCCCTGCTGCCATCCCCTTGTGCAGGTACGCTGGTGCCACCCGCCTGACGTGTGGAGCCAGCTGCGAGCAACCCTGTGTGGAGAAGTGAGCCCCCCTGCCAACGCTGCTGAGGAATTGCCTTGGCAGCCCCCCAGCCCTGGTTGGGACGCCCCTCAGATGTGGTGACCAGCATGCGTAATTTCTGCAACATGATGCTGCAGCAGTACTCTGTGACTTTCAGCTGAGCTGTGTTGTCAACAACTTTCTACAGCATGTGCTTGGTTGTGACAGCACCTGGCTGTTTCCAGCTCTGCTGTACTTCGTTTGCTGTGTGGTGCTGTGACTGTGATGGCTACGAGGGTGAAACGGGCATGCTTTCATCTGGATCTGCAGTGCTCCAACATGTAACCACTCCATCCCAGTCACAACAGCAAACCCAGGATGTGACTCCGCCGAGTGCGTCGCCTGCTGCTGTGCCAAGGGATGTGCAGAGATGGCAACGTCAGCAGTAAAGCAATCAGGGTGAGCCTGAACAGCCTGGACAGTCACTGAGTGGGTCATGTCTTGGCTGTTGTGTGCGTATATCTCACAGCTTGATGTTGATGTCAAGGTGCAGTGGCTGCAGAAGCTGTGCAGATGTGACTGCAATGCAGTTGACTGAGCTGCAGATTTCTGCAGCGCAAACGAGTGTACAGGGGAGTCCCATCATTATCACCAGATCCTGGAAGTTCAGTTGCAAAACATCAATATCCAGCTGGTTAAATTGGCAGAACCAGCTCCATGGCCGTTGTCAACGAACACATGCCGGCACCGGTACGGTGTCCCCTGACAAGAACCACGCCGCGAACAGCACTGATCAAAACATTGCATACTTATACAGTTTCCATCTGGCTACTGGGCTGTGGGTCACCTCAATTCGTGGAAGCGGCTGGCTTGATCTCAGTTCTCTGCTGTCTTTAAAGACAAAGCAAAATTCTGCAGCCTCCACACTCACTGTCAGGATGTCAGGCTCGAGCATTGTAGATCACAGTATAGATTCAAACAAGTCGGTCAACTGGCTTACACAGCTGCCAGGAGCAGCACTGGGCCTGATGCTGCAAAAGCTGGGTCAGCGCAGCCTCGCATGCACAGCAGTGACCTGCAGAAGTCTAAGGCACGCTGTCTTGGCTTACACGAGCACATTGTGGGTGAAGTACAGCACTCCAGACACACACTTTTACTTCACCCAGTGGCTGGAGCACAACAGCAGCAGCCTGACCAACCTGCGGCAGTGCAGCATCACAAGTGATCTCTCGTGGTATGAGGACCTGCGCACCTCCCATGCTCTGGGCTGCTCCAGCTGCGTCTGGAAAACCTCGCAGTGCAGCTCGCGCCCGCTGGCGGCTTGCCAGGTGTGCTGCATGACTGCAGCGGCCTGACAGCACTGGCCCTAGAGCATTGTCAGGTGTGGGATGCTGAGGCGGGTGCTACAGCCATCGCAGCACTCCCAGGACTTCAAAGCCTCAGGATGGTGCACATACGCCGTGGTCAGCAGGCGAATCCACTGGTGTCAACGCTGCAGCTGCCGGTGCAGCTCACTGACCTGTGCCTCAAGCAGCGGGTCTTTGCAGCCCAGGAAGCTTCCAACCTGAGCCAGCTGTCAGGGTTAGTCAACCTGCACAGCCTCAAGTTGGATGTGACCTTCCCCCATGAAGTGTCGGGGTGCCTGTCTTCTCAGCTAGCGAAGCTAACATGCCTGGACCTCAGCTTTAACCGGGGTTGTGGCCTTGCAGACAGCTGCAGCACCTCAGCAGCTTCACAGCCCTGCAGCAGCTGTCACTCGCCAGCCTGGACCTGGCTGCAGGCCACTTGACAGGTATCCAGCAGCTCAGACAGCTGACTGGGCTTGAGCTTGATGGCCTGGCACTTGAGTTCAGCAACAGCGCGCAGCAATGGACCTGCCTGACAGCACTGCAGGGCCTGACCTTGGTCGACTGCAAGGTGCAGCCAGCAGCACTGTCAGGTTTGACCCAGCTGAGTTCGCTGGCACTCGAGAGTGTGCGAGGTGTGCAGCTGGTGGGGATTGACCAGCTGCTGGAGCTGCTCTCAGCAGTGGCCCAGCTCACGCTGCCCACGGAGCTGACCTTCCAGCCCAGGAGGTCTGGCTTTGCTGTGCCTCCTTTAGCAGCAGCAGCAGCCTTCACAGCACTCACAGCCAGCACCAACCTGTGCTCACTGCAGGTTGCCATACACAGGAGCATCGCGCCTCAGGACTGGACGCTGTTCGCACCTGCAGTGGTTTACCCGCACCTGCGCACAATCAACCTGTGGTGTGAAGCCACGGGTGCTATGCGGCTGAACGACCAGCAGCTGCAGCAGCTGTGCAGCTGCTGCCCCGCTGTCGAGCACCTGGCGTTCATTCTGTGCAGAAACGCCTCCAGCACAGCCCTGCTGCCCTTGCTGCAGCTGTCAGCACTGAGTGGCCTGTTGGTTTCCAAATCAGGTGCTGCAGCAGAGGTCTTTGTGGGCGGCGCAACGCAGCTGACTGGCCTCAAGCGCTTGGTGTTGGGTAGCTACAGCGCAGAGCCTTCTGCGCTGCTGCAGCTCAGCAGATTGACGGGATTGGAGGTGCGCTTACTGGATGATGAGTCTGGAGAAGCACTGGGCAGCAAGGTGGGTTCTGAAGGCGTCTTTGCATCTGAGATTTCTTGCTGAGATCATTTCCTGCTAAGAGGATGTCACACCAAATACTGTAACCTTCCATCGCACTCGAAGTGCTGCGCATCAGGCAGATCACCCACCCACTGGGCAGTACTACATTGGCAATGCAGCACGGCACACCGGACGTGCATCCTGGAATCGAGTCGACACGGCTAGCAACCTGCAGAGCATCAGCCGAAAGGGGGCGGGCATGGCTGCAAGCTTGAACACTGACGGGTGTCGCGAGGCATGCCAGTAAGTGGTACACCTACATCTGTGAACATACCACACAAGGAAAGCACCCAGGTTTGTTGTGTTGTGCATTCAAGGGGCTAGTCACTGATCACATGCTGTGCTGTGTTCCATTGCAGGCACGCTGGGGGGCGCCCCCTGACGTTTGGCAGCAGGTGCCCGCCTATCTAGAGGACCTGCAAGAGGAATTGGATACGTTCCGTGAAGAAGGTGACTATAGCCCGCGGCACATGCAGGCTGATGCAGGATCTGCTGTGGAAACAGAGTTTGGCACAGCCTACTGCCGTACGCGTGTTGACTCTGACCCATACACCCCCTCAGAGGATTCTGATGGGGTGGATGCACTGGGCTTTTGAAGGTTTTTGGTGTGGTAGTACCTGGCGTGTCGGTCCTGGTGCTGGTGCCTCAATGTGCTGCCAGCAGTGCTCTTTGTGTGTGCTCCCCCGCGGGGCTCCTTGATTGTGTGTGCGCCCAGCGTACTGCTGACAAGGGGTCTCACTCGGGGCAACCCCATCAGGGTGCACAGTTCTGTTGCTGCACCCTGCAGGAGCCGCATTGCATGGCCCCTGGTGAGCAGCTCTGGGGCAGCGCGTTTCAGGTTTATGTTGCATGCAGGTGTTTGCCACCTGCGGGTGCATTGCCGCAAGGGCGACGTGGTTCGATCTGGTGGATGCTGTTGTAGTATGTTACTGACACAGCAGGCACAGCCATATGTATGTGTCATTCAGGGGGCATCGGTACATGTGACCCACTGGCTTTGTCCTGGTGGTGGGTCCCTGCCTCTGTCACAGTGTGGTGCCTTGTGTGAGCTGCCAGCACAGGCTGTGGCGTTGTCACACGGTGTGAGGGCCGCTGCTGATGTGCGTTGCTGAGCCATGCTGATTTGTGAGCTCAGCTGCACACTGTTGTTCCCGCTGGGTGCTGCAGCCACAGCTGTGACGTGTGCACAGCAGTGTGCCAGGCTTCGCTGAGGTAGACGGGGCAGATACATATATGTGATGCTTTGACGGCAGTGTGCGGGTTTGTTGTTGTACGTCTATCAGTTGTGAGTGATCAGCGGCACAGGTGTACGGCTGGTGTGGCTGTTTTTGACTTCTGCTGCCAGTCGCACAAATTGCAGTTACTGCTTCCAAAGACCACAGCCCACGTGCTTGGTAGATAACATGTACAAGCACTCACCGACCCTATATTCCCACAGCAAGGGGAGGATTTGAAGATGTGGAAAAAGTAGGGTGTTGGGACCAAGTGATGTGTACACGTTAGTACGCATCTGCCCGAACATGCCCGTTCAACAGTCTCAAGAATGCCTCAGATGTTGCCAGCTAGGTGTTTCAACCGCACTCTGCAAGGGCCCATGACAGCCCGATGCAGCACAAACCTAAAGTGCCCCACAGCACTCTCAAGCAGCTCCTCCTATCAGATGGGAGCTGTGCAGTGCACTGCACATGTTCATGTGGCATGCAAGCATGTGCCTCACGTCACGCGCACACACATGTGTACGCAAAGCATCAACAGAGACTCAAACGTGTCCAATACAAAGAACCAACAACCCGGCGTCCACCTGAAGTATTGGCAGACAGGTTGGTGCCACGTGTCCGTTGTCAACCACTCCGGGACCCGAATATGGGTGTCCGTTCTCATTGCATTTGTACGCGCACCCCTCGCAATCGAGCGCTGATCAAGTGGTGTAGCTAAAGCGACCATTTGGTGCGTCCATCGCATGACTCACAGCAGACCGCATCCACTCACAGCAGATCCTCCAACCGGAGTGAGAAGTCTCTCCCTGTCCTTGCTTGCAGATCAGTCTGCTGCAGTTCTTGGTAGTCCAGCTGCAGCTATCAGTCTCTCAAGCTGCCAAGATATGTCTCAATGGTTGCTGCAGCTGCCAGATGCAGCTCTGGACCTAGTGCTGCAGCAGCTGGACCAGTGCAGCCTTGCCTGCGCAGCAGTGACCTGCAGTACGCTCAGTCACATTGCCTCAGCGAACATCAGCAAGGTGCTGGTATGCTGCAGCATCAGCAACCGGGAAACACTCATCAGTCACAGCATCTGGGTTCAGCGGCACTACACAAGCCTGTCAAATCTCGTGCTGTACAGTGCTGTCAGCGATGATGTATACAAGCCGCAACTCAGCGACCTGCCATGTGCCAACCTGCGCAACCTGCATTTGGATGGGATAGCAGTGCAGCTGCCGCTCGCAAGGGCCTGCCGAAATGAGCTGCACAGCCTGACAGCACTAGACCTGCAGTACTGCGACATCCAGGACGCCCCTGCAGCCGCTGCAGCCATTGCGGCAATGCCAGGGCTGCTGTCCCTCACGTTGGACGCTGTCGAAGACGAACAGAACAGGTCAGTCTTTGAGGGGCTGCAGCTGCCCTTGCAGCTCACGTACCTCAGCCTGCACCTGGACGCCGACAACCCCAGGGAGCTTGTAGGGCTGAGCCAGCTGACTGGGTTGGTCAACTTGGCCCACCTCAAGTTGGCTTCTCTCCCAAGCGATGGCGTGCCAGGCGGCCTGCCCAGTCAGTTAGTACAGCTCACATGCCTGGGCATTGGATATGTCGAGGAGTGTGGCCTTCAGGAGCAGTTCAAGCACCTCAGCATGCTGACAGCATTGCAGCGCTTAGCTGTTTCTTGCAAGGTCCTGCCAAGCCCAGGCGCCTTGCCAGGCCTACAGCACCTGCTGCAGCTGACTAGCCTGCAGCTGTCTTCCGAGATCGGGATGCACTTCAGCATCAGCAGCGCCCACAGCTTGGCCCCCTTGACAGCACTAGAGCGGCTGGCTCTGGAGGAATGCCTAGTGGAGCCCGCAGCACTCGCACCCCTCACGCAGCTGCGGTGCCTGTCTTTGGAGGGTGTGGACTTCAGCGCGGGGACGTCTTTCAACCAGCTCTTCGCGGCCGTGTCTCGGTTGTCGCTGTTGACTGAGCTGGCGCTCACAAAGGCGGTCCCAGAATGGGAGACTGCAGGAGGAGCAGCAGCAGCAGCAGCCTTTACAGCATTCAAAGGCAACACAAACCTGTGCTGCCTGAAGCTCAGCCTTGCCAGCAGGACGATGCCCAACGAGTGGACCCTACTGCAGCCAGGCGCAGGCACTGTGTACCCACACCTGCGTGTCGTCGACCTTATGTATCAGCAGGTTCTACAGAGTGTGCCCCTGAGCGGGCAGCAGCTGCAGCAGCTGTGCAGCTGCTGCCCTGCTCTGGAGAGCTTGGGGCTTCCGTTGCATGAGAACACGTCGCAGGCAGCCTTGCTGCCGCTGCTGCAGCTGTCAGCGCTGACAGCCTTGGCTCTGTATCATGTGGGTGTAGCGGAGACGGCCGTGGTGGGCGTTGCAGCACAGCTGACAGGGCTCAAGCAGTTGAGACTGTCCGGTCTCCTTCAGCTCGCAGGCCCGGCCCTGCTGCAGCTCACAGCCCTGACAGCCCTGGAGCAGCTCACATTAGAGGGCGAGCATTGCCGATCCAGGACCTTTCACAGCATGGTGAGTGCAAGTGACCTACACAGTGAACGCTGACTCAGCCCTGTGACAGCTTGTGCATGTAGCCGCTGCTGGTGGCCCAGCTTAGTGTTACTTGTAGCACGACAAGCGGACACATCATTCACACCGTAGCTGCGGCTGGCTGCATATACTGTACAAGTATGCATCCAGCACATACACTCTTGATGATGAAAAAGAAAGTGATCAGCACCTAGCCTGCGGCAGGTATAAAATCACGGTGGGCAGCACGTTGATTTGTGGTAGCCTCAAAGTCGCTGTGAGATGGAGGCAGTCACGGGCCAGGCAGGCAGCAACGTTGCCAATGTTGCATTGCTGCAGTGGCAGCTTTGTCCCCATGCAGCACGGTTGCAGCGGCAGTCAAGTGCCGCTGGAGCTGTCTACAGCTGAGGCTTGAAAGGGACACAGGGAAAGGGACATGCATGTAGGGAAGTGGCAACTGCAGTTGCCACTTGTCAGACACTCAGTCTGGGCAGGGTGTGACGGACTCCTGTGTGAACAGCACAGCTGAGCTGATTGATGCATCCATGCTGTCTTCTGTCCTGCAGGCACGCTGGTTCAACCCCCCTGATGTTTGGATGCAGCTGCAGAAGTATCTCAAGCCGGAGTCAGGGCAGTCCCAGCCAAGCAGGTCGAGGCTTATGGGTGCTGGACTTCCTTTGGGCTGGGTCTGGGGTTGTATCCTGATTGCAATGATCGCTGGGTTGGTGCACATGGCTTTTGGTATGGTACAGTGACTTCATAAGTTGCCGCTTCAGCAACGCTTGTAAGCAATGGCAGACTCATGATCAGCTGGATATACCTCTGGATAACTCTCAGCTGGTGCAGTCGACTCAGCCTGCAGGCAAAGCCGCCTTTGAGGTGTTGTGAGCCTGTGTTGCCTGCCTGCAACGGTCACATGTACATCATGTTGCAGTGTGACTGTCTGTGATACTCACTAGCTGTCGCCAGGGTTGTGTGCCTGCTCCTGTTTTGCCAGTCTGAGGTTTGGAACTGTTTGTGGACAGTCAGGGAGCAGCAGCAGCAGCAGTTGTGCATGAGAGTGTTGTGTACACACCCGTCTTCAGGTGCTGCTTGTCGCAAGCAAGTGCACCCTGCAGAACAGGAGCGGTTGTAGTCCGTAAGAGCCTGATGGTAAGTTTAATGTGCTGTTGGTTTGGACCGTTTGCTAATCATTGTGTTGTAGTTGACTGTTTGTTGACCGTACAGGCTGTTAGGCTCGAGGCTGGCTGGATCCAAGCCCCTTTGTTGTCAAGGAAGCTCCCGCACTCTAGTCTTGATCTTGGCTTTGGGATGCAAACAACAGCCCTAACCGGCAGTTCCGGCATTTCTCTGTCCTCGCTCGACACCTTCCGAGACCACTGTTCATCACTGCGGTGAAGGAGTTGCGCTTGATAGTCCGCTGAAAAACAGCATGAAGCTTGATAAGGTGTGCTTTTACACACTGCTGCGGTCGAGGCTTCAGGCCCTGTTTTCACGGCGGCAGCAGCAGCAGCTTGAGCTCCTGCAGCAACATTGCTCATAGCAGCTGGCACACGCCACCCACATCTGCAAGCACAGTGTCAGTACCAGGAGTACAACACAACCATCCCGAGAATATATATTGGGGTTTGTAATGCCCTGATGCATGCAGGGAAAGCCTCAAAAGACATGCCGCCCAAAGGGTGTCAGCTTGCAAGCAATTGGTGGAGCTGCCAGAAGAGGTGCTGAGCGCTGTGCTGCAGAAGCTAGACATGCGGAGCCGGGCTTGCACTGCAATCTCCTGCAGCAGGTTCCTACACCTCCCAGCGACCATCAGCAAGCTTGCTGTGAGCGGGAGTGAAGGCAGCATCTGGTCCCTCCACATCTGGATGCTGCGGAACATCCCCAGCTTGGCTCAACTGGAGCAATGCAGTGTTGTCCACAACGATAGCGATAGCGACAGTGACAGTGCTAGTGACAGTGACAGCAGCAGCAAAGCACGCTTACGCTACCTGCCGTGTCGTGCGCTGCGCAAGCTACACGTGAAGGGCTGTGGGGTGCAGCTGGATCCTGCAGATGGCTGTTGGGGTGCGCTGCATGACTGCACAGGCCTCACAGCCCTGGACCTGCAGGACTGCACAGTGCCGACCACACCTGCAGCGCTGTCAGCCCTTGCAGCATTGACCGAGCTCCAGCGCCTCAGCCTGACAGGAGTCAAGGACAGTGAAGGCGCGTACCTGTTCCCAGAGCTGCAGCAGCTGTCAAAGCTCACATGGCTTCAGAATCGACCGTGAGATGGAGGAAGCTGCGTACGACAGCCTGAGCCAGCTGTCAGCTTTGGTCAACCTGGCGCACTTCAGCATGGTTGGCCTCCCTGCGAGCCTGCCGTCACAGCTGGTGCAGCTGACAAGCCTGCACATGGACTTCCATTGTGGCGACCCTCCAGATATGTTCCAGCACCTCAGCTGCCTAACAGCCCTACAGCAGATCCATATAGAGGACGGGATAGAATACCTGGACGCAGGTTTCTTGGTGAGCGTGGGCAGTTTGTCGCAGCTCACCAGCCTGCTGCTCGACGACGGCGGTGCCTTCTCTTCGATGCCGACAGCACCCGCAGCTGGACCTGCTTGACAGCACTGCAGAGCCTGACCTTGAGGTTTTGTTATGTGCAGCACGACGCACTGGCCGCTCTGACGCAGCTGCGGGCGTTGACACTGGCCAATGCCTGGAGCGATGGGCCTGACGAACATCTCCTGGATGCATTGGCCATGCTACAGCAGCTGACCCACCTGTGCTTTTCGGACACCATACACCTGGCAGACATGCAACGATTTGCAGAATCCTACACCGTGTTCTTGACCAGTACAGAGCTGCGTTCCCTGCAGCTGCTGACGGCACCGTCTGAGTCTGACATCCCTGCTGAGGCGTATGTCCTGTTCAGGCCGGGAGCGTTGTACGCACACCTGCGCAGCATTGACCTGCAGTACAGCTACCAAAACGTTGCGGATGATGGCGACGCACTGCTGTGGTCTGACATCACACCAGACAGCCAACAGCTGCAGCAGCTGTGTGAGAGCTGCCCTGCCGTGGAAGCCCTTACTTGTGTGGTGAAGCCAGACCACTCCCCAACAGCCTACCTACCCCTGCTGAAGCTGTCAGCGCTGACGCTCTTACAGATAACCCGCCTGGACGCTGCTGGCGTACAAGATGCAGCTGCAGCAGCCGGCTCAGCAGCAGCACTAGTGCGTGTTCTAGCAAAGCTCACAGGGCTCAAGCAGCTGGTGCTGCAGGGGCTTCCTCAGCTGACAGACCCCGCACTGCTGCAGCTCACAGCCCTGACAGCGCTGAGGTGGCTTGGACTGTCCACCCTGGGGAACAATGGCAACCATCCTCCCAAGAAGCTGTATTTGAGGAACCAGGTGAGGCATGCAGGCCGGCTGCAAGACTGGGTAAGCTTTCTTAGTCCAAGCTGGCTTGGTGAGCGTCTTGCTGCGTGCCATGTGCTGCCTGCTTGGGCCCAATCGTTTGACAGCAACCCATAGCCCCCTGTGAAGCATTCAGAAGGCCGCGTCCACGTACAATACATTGTCACCGCCATAACCATTCCTGGCATTGTCTTAGGGTTTTGGTTGTTCAATGCTCTGCAGGCACGCTGGGGCAGCCCTCCTGATGTATGGATACAGCTGCTGCGTCGTCTCCTGCAGGACAAGACCTGCCGTGCAGCAGTGCTACACCGCAGTGCAGACACTTCAGCGGCGCCGCAGGAGCGCATGCTGATGCAGCTGGCAGCCTCGATACTGCACGTATGAGGCACCCGATAGCTTGCTATGGCAGCAGCAGTTGCCAGCTGTTCAGGAGCTAGCACCTTCCCTTGGATCTGTGAGGCACGTAAAATGTAGCCCACGGCACACTGACGCTCTTGTGGCAGCAGTTGCCAACTGTTTGAGGGCACCTTTGTTGGACTGCATCACCTGAAAGGTGTGTGTTGCCAGTGACTGCATTGTCAGTTGTATCGACTACCTGAGGCGCGTTCAGGTGACGTTGAAAGAAGGCCTGTAATATCAGAACCCAATGTGGTGGCACTACAGCGCCCGGGCATTGCCTGCTGTGGCACTTGGACACATGTTGGCCTATGCTTGGAGCTTGACTTGTGATTTACTGGGGGTGAAACTGTTGGCAATATGCTGTCCCGTTTGTGTCATTGCCTGCACACACCGTTCATCGCAATGGTGTTTTGTGCATGTGTGCAAATCAAAGCCCAAAATGGTCTGCGGCAGCAAGTGTACTGTACTGCGATTGTACAGCCTGTGTGTTTGCCGCCAGGTGGTCCCCCTCATGACATGCATCTACTTGGTGCCCTGGTACCCCTTTGAGCTGGCAACATGCAGCATTGCTGTGCAGTTACAGCTACGAATGTTGGCTGCAACTTGTCTCTGGACAAGTGCAGACACCACCATGTAGTGAGCCATTTTGCCTTGGCCCTGATGCATACACGGCCTGCACACTGTTTTGAGACAAGGCAGCCCTGCTGGCTCAATCCGACAGTGTACATATGACTGCCAGTGCAGTGCATGCCATGTGTTGCACATGTCTGAAGTAATCGACACATTACTGCTCGCACTTGAGGTGCACACACATGGTTGCTTCGGCACGCTGCCTTAGGCCTGCAAAACTGTATCGGGCACGATGCATGTGTCATGTACCGAACAGCATGTGTGCAACATACGGAACCCAGCTGGCAGATGTCAGGATGACATAGGGTGTCATGTTTGTACAACACGTATGCATCAAGACATGCATACTGCCAAACTGCCCAAAACATGCACCACAATCACAACGTTTTGCTGAACTGTACTTTTGTGTGTATGCCAGCAAGCTAGAGCTGGCACAGCACACACCGGGGCATACGTTACCGTCATGTTTTGCATAGGGCCTGTGACAGGTGTCTGACATGGCATAACGTTGCAAGCACAAAACCATGGCATGGCTGTACGTCAGGACCAGCCAGTGAGTGAGGATCAGAACCGGTCACAGAGTGACCTCGCACTAGAGGCCTTGCACACACAGCCTTCAGGTTCCATGCATGTGCATGTAGAACTACTATTAGTAGATGTTGAACACACACGCTGGCAGTCATGCCCATCTCGCTGCCGACCCGCACGCTGCAGGTGCTGCATGCAGAGACAAGTTGTGACACAGCTCAGCGTCATGCATACTGCTTCTGCAGTGCTGCAAAGTCCACACGAGAGTTGGGCACTCTCACGAATGTCGCTGTGCCCTTTAGGGTGCTGTGAGCGTTGCTGACTCCAAACACCCGGCGAGCTGAGGCCTGGTCCACATCCAGCAAGAAGCCGTTGCCGTTGAAGGCTGCGTTGGTTGTGCAGCAGCCATCGCAGTCCTTGTCGGCGCACAGGTCAAGGACAAAGAAGCGGCCAGTCCGGCCGTTGTAAGTGATGTCCACTAGAGTGTTGCCGTAGGCCGCCCAGTCCCGGGAGTGCACAGCGACGACGTTGACGTTGTCGACAAACCTCTGAGTCACCTTGCCCACAAACAGCTCGCCTGGGACGGTGTTGTCTGGGCCCATTATGTCATAGCCAGTGATGGTGGCGCTGCGGCCTGAACAGTCAAGCACCACCAGCAACAGCAGCAGCAGCAACAGCAGGGGCAGCAAGCAGCAACGGTAATGTGCAGGTGGTGAGAGGGTGACAACAACATTCGCTTGAAGTTCTTAGTGCCATCCACACAGCAGAATGTCCTGCCAGGTGGCACTGGTTTTTACCGTAAATCAAATGGTCTCAGCCCCACTCTGACAAGAGCCACTTGTGCCACGGTGGGCCCTGGGCCAGTTCAACTTGAACGCAGTGCGTGCGGCACCTCACGTTGAACACGTCTAGACTATTGATCTGTTCAAAGACAAGGACCACTGTTCGAGTCTATTTGCGTCCAACACACTGCAGGCTGTTGCCGCACCTGCTGCAACACTGTGCACAAGGCAAGCCATGACCAGCACGGCAGCAACAGCAGGCATTGACCTCATCCTGCGCAGCAGTTACAGCAGCAGGTTGTGAGCGCATGACCGTCATCTGGCAGGCTATGGAGAGTGTTGCACGAACTGCATATTACCAACTGGATGTACAATCTTCCTACAGCTCTAGGTGATCCAATGAACCGCAGCATGTGATGCTGCTACAGCGACAGGGTGAGCTGATCACACCTTCTACAAGATCTGCTCACATGTGCACACCTGGCGTGGCGCGGTACGTTCGTCTTTTGGACTCTTCTATTAGTATCGACTTGAACAGTCTAGATATTCAGCTGTGGCTGATCCGTCACGGAGTACGGTACCAGCGAGGGTGCACAGCAGGAGTCGAATTCGACCCTTCGAAGGGTCGTTCACACAGTAAGTGGTCACAGTACCGTTCGAACTCGATGCCTCGCTTTATACTCAATCTGTACAGGGGTATGTGAGCGGCCGTCTGCATGCTGGATGCTTGTCAAGTGATGGTCAACGTGACCACCGGGTGACCTTCCGTCGGTGTTCGAGGGCACCTTCGAGTGACCTTCCAGCAGGCATACCGGAGTTGCCGCTGCTCCGCTGCTGGCACTAATTGTGCACGCAGAAGGATCGCGAAATTTATAAAGTCTTTTTTCTCAACATACGCTTCAGGCAAGCATACCGGATGACCTTGGCTTACTCGTCTCAGTGAGACCGCTTCTGCATACTGTGACATGGCATGTCAGACTACAGTCTCAACGTAACTCGCATCCCACTATCACTGCAATGGATGTTGATTTACTACATCAATGCAACGACTGCAGGCCTGTGCTAAATAGTGGGGTTTCCGCATATGTTGCAGCGCTGCACACCTGCCGCTTGCATCGGAGTGCCAGCACCACTGCTGTCAGCTGACAACATTGGACCTCCGAGATGACTGAGTTGAAATCTCCAACCAAAGCCAACTGATCCAAAAAAACTCATTCTCTACAAAGAAGCTACCTTCTGGGCCGCAGGCTGTAGTGGTGCTGAACCCAAGGCATAGGCCTGAGCCTCAGGGGCCCTCAGGGCGTTGGCTTACCTGCGCAACTGTCTCCCTGTTGTCTCTCATGCTGCTGTCGCTCTACTGGCTTACAACCTGCAGTGCAGCCACAAAGCGCCCACACAATGCCGACCGCACAGGTTCAGTGAGGCAATGCATGCCAGATCAGGCTGACAGGTGCAGGGAACAAAGCAGCAGAATGACCGTTTGGTGAGCCCAGCTCAAGGCAGCTGGTTCAACCAGCTGCATCATGATGGTGTCGGCTGCCTTTCCTGCCAAAGACAGTCCTGGCTGCCGATATCCTAGTACGGCATTTTCGTGACTCCGAGTCCGGGATCCCAGACAGCACATTCACTGTTGAACAGCCCCTCCAGGTGCAGATGCACTGCATGCATGCATGCATGCATGCATGCATGCATGCATGCACGTGGTTGCAAATGGCATCCTGAACACTGGCAGAGTGTCTGCATCCAAGGCATCATGCCTGATGCTTTGGCTGGCTCTGCTGTCCTACTGGATGCTAGGTGAGTGTAGCTCACCTGTCAGGTAGGCGGGCTTTGCACAGCTGCACTTCACTAGGGTCTGCCTGCAGAGGTACTGCTGGAAAATGTAGACGAATATGTGACACCTGCTGTTATGGTGGGCATTGACTTGCCTGCTTCAGACAAGACAGTCTAAGGAAAGCGAGGCGAGACCGCCCCTGAGTCATGGTCGTCATGATCACGCCAGGGCTGTGCATGCCTTCCACCACCCCAACAACGTTCATAGATGACTTGCGGATCCAACTTTACAAGGTTCTGCACCAGTACAGATCTCAAAGGGTGCTTGCTTAGCAATGCCGCACGCTTAGGGGCGCGGCTGTCGACCGGACGCTGTGGCGACGGCGACGAGGACAAGCGTCGCAACTCATTGTGACAGAGGCGCTCGGCAGCACGCGCTGGCCCTGATATGTATGGCATATTCTGCTCTTTGCAGAGCTTTGTCTTCAGATAGTTCATAGCGAGAGCAAGCCGTCTCAACAAAAAACACAGCCATGCAGGAACGCCTCTCAGCTGCAGGTGCGCTGCCACACCAACAGTACCCAACCTACAAACATTGGGCCGCCCATTCAAGGCTTGCTCACGATTGAACAGAAATAGCACAAAAAAGCACGCACCATGCTCACACAAAGGGAGCCCAGGAACTCTCACAAAACATGCATATGGTCACTGGAGGGTGCACATGCTGCTGCTACCAGAACTCCCAGATGGCAGGGCGTCGCCAGAACAAGAACAAGAAATACAGCACTTCGATGGACAAACCACATACAGCACAGAGGCACTGCTAAGAACATACTACTAGGCTTCACAGCCCCGCATTCTATGATGCAGGACATGGCTCAGTGTGGCACACCTGCAACAGCTTCAGGTGCAAGTAACACCACGGCGGGCCCACTCAAGCCCACCCATGCTGGTCGCCAGGATGGCTACAGCATGATTCAAACCCACACTTTGGATGCTTCACCAGCAAGCCAAGAACACAGGGATTCATTGACAGATCGCGAGCCTCACAGACATGCGTTTGAGGCCATGCGGCTACTGGGGCCTGCAGCCAAGGTACTGTGCAGCAGACTGTGCTGCGCGCATCGCCCGTCGCAGCAGCCGCTTGCCACCCGCACCAAACCCTGCCTCGCGCCCCTGCTGCTGCTGCTGAGGCTGCCTGGCTGGCCCACCTGCTGCAGCAGCTGTTCCAGCAGCTGCTCCTGCGCTGCGCCTTCGCTTGCTGCCCACTGCCTGTTCCCTGTTGGTGAGCTGCAGCAGCTGGTCCTTCTTGCTGCCTGCTGGTCGGGCTGACTGACCGCCATGGTCTACTGCTTGGTCGCCTGGGGCTGTGTTCTCACAGCTGCTGGCCTGTGCTGCCTGTCGGGACCCAGCCATCCTGTGCTTCTGCCTTGTCTGTGGCCCCTGCTGCTGCTGTAAGTGTGGCTTGAGGGTGTTGCTGGAGGGGGCACATGTTGTAGGCTGAGGGTCAGGGCCAGCAGAGAGCCCAGCATGTGCATATGCAGCAGTCACTGCTGCCAGCAGAGCCTGCCTGTTGCTAGCTGGCTTGGCATTCATGACGTCCTGTAGAACCTCACGCTGCTGCTGCTTGGGTGGCTGCCCCAGCTTCTGCTCAGGCTTGGGCTGCTGCTGCTGGCGCTGCTGCTTGCGCAGGGCCTCCAAAGCTGACAAGCGCCACTCTTCATACTCCACCACCACCAGGTCCACCTTGCTCTGGATGGTCTGTATGCTGCAGCTGTCATTGCTGGCCTCCTGCAGGATGCTGCAAGCATACTGCAGCTGCTGCTCTGTCACCAGGAGCCTGAAGCCTGAGGAGGCCAGGATGTGACGCTGCAGGCCAATCATGGCAGGCACCTCCTCCCCGAGTGCATCCTCAACCATGGGGTCGTCCATCTCCAGGCCTGAAGGCAGGAGCAACAGGAGAAGGAGCAGCAGCAGCCCACTACATCACTCACTCGCCACCGTGTCACATGGGTAAATGTGTGTACGGTGCAAGGAGTTGGTATGGCGCCTGTCCTTGGCCGTGACCTTGGAAGTGTTTAAGCCGCATGACCACCCTCCCCTCATCAACACACACACTTTTTACCCCACAATACTATGGTGTTGCTGTACAGCATGCATGGAGTGTGGACTCCAGCAACGCCTGCCAAGCAGGGTTTTCATTCAGGTCAATGGATTTAGCTTACAACGTAACCACACCAGACTAAACAACACTTGAGACACATGCCGTGGGTGCCTGCCAGCTCACAAGGCCCACCTGATGTGTACATGCAGTAGTCGTAGGCAGCAGTCTTGCAGTGGCTGCGGTACTGGGAGAAGAAGGACTCAGTCATCCAGAGCTGCAGGCAGATGGGCAGGCGGGCAGGTTGCCATTCAAGCTTACAATGATAACTTTCACGCCGATACAGGGCCTTGCAGGGTAACAACTTGCTTGCACACACTAGCTGGCAGCGGGTGGTCACGTGTTGGTGCAAATTGATTGTGACACGCCACAACCCACCAGCCAATGTGATGCAAGGAATATGGTGGCATGCAGCACACTGGCAAATGCCTTGCGGACGTCATCAGACAGTCAGCATATGCAGCCAGTGCGTCAAAGTGTCTCGTGATCCTCGACTCACCAGTGTGCGTATGATGGTGTTAGGGTCTGCATCATACCCATCTGTCAGCATGCCCATCACGTCACCTCTCCTTGCCAGCACAAACATGTAGCCCAGCGTGGCACACAGGCAGCCACACAGCTCTGCAGGAGGGTGAGTTCAGCAGATAGCAGCCGCACACCGTGTTTGAGGTATGTTTGGGAAGCAAATGTACCATGCACTTGACTGGTTGCCTGGTCATTGGGCACTACCATGCAGCCAAACCTAACCTGAACACGCTCAAGATGCAGGAAACTTGCTGTGAAGCTGGTATTGTGACGCGTATACCACATCCCAACATATGCCTTGCCATGCTGACCCCCAGGAAGCATACACGGACAGCCTGCTGTTTGCATGCAGCTCTTGCTTACCAGGTGCATCCTCCTCCTCATCATCTGAAGCAGACACGTCTGACGCAGGGTCCACTGGCAAGACAGGCAGCAGGTTGTTGTGGTCCAGCACAGCCAGTGCTGCCACAGCACCAGGTGATGCACAAGCCTGCATGAAGGCATGAGCAAGCTTGCTGATGCTCTGTGCTGACTCTGCTGCTGGGCTGCGGCCTGCATCTGCGACAGGTGATGCCAGCCTGGCAACTGCTGCGCCTGCTGCAGGGCTCCAGCCGTTGCTCCACAAGCTGCCCTGGCATACTGGTGGCTGCTGCTCACTGCTGCATGCATCTGCAGGGCAGTCCTGCATGGTGATGTCCTGGACCACTGGCAGGATGCTAGTTGTGCTGGGCCTACCTCCTGTTGCTGCTGCTGACGTTGACCCACCAGGTGGTTTGCTTGCAGCTGCATCACTGCCCAGCATGGAGTGCAGGGAGGGCAAAGCAAACCCGTGCCTGCAGGACATGTCCAGCTGATGGTGCTGCATGCCAGACCCTGCCCTGTCGCTGTCTTGCATGTGCTGGCAGTGTCGCTTGCGGGCTGGGTGGGAGTTGTGCTGTGCTGGTGAGGGCTGGCTGGTGCTGTGCAGGTAGTGGCCAGGTCCTGTGCTGATGCATGGGCTACGGCACAGCAGTCCTACAGAGCGGGAGTTTGCTTGCTGTCCTGCAGGGTGTGATGGGTCAAACCCAAAACTCTGGACAGTTGTGTAGGGGCTGTCCTGGCAGCTGCTGCCTCCTCCACTGCTGGTGTCACTGCTGGAATCTGCAGGAGATGGACTGGGCAGCGAGAAGCACATCCCCTGGGAAGGGCCATGTGTGTGCTGGGGCTGAATGGCTGGGCTTGTCAGGGCTGTGCTGGGGTGTGCTGTTGTGTTGTTGGGGAAGCAGACACTGCCACGTGGCACTGTGGCTGCTGCGATGCTGTCCATCTTCCCTGCGTAAGCTACTTGGCTGTTTCGCTCCATCCCAGTGAATTACTGTTGGGAGACCCTGTAGGAGTGCTTGACGCTGCTTTGAAAGGCTGCTACCTGCTGCTTTTGGTGATACCAGTATAGCTGCTTGCTTCACTGCCAAGCACAGCTGCTGCTGTCACACCTGAGGATAGCCCCTGATGCTGTTGCCGGGGCATGCAGGCCCCCTGCTGTCCTGGCAGGGTCGGGCGTTGTCCTGCAGCAGCACGAGTTCGACGTAGGGCAGCAGTACAAAACAAAAACTGCATGATGGGGAGACATGCTGCTTCTGATGATGGTCACAATATGCCCATGCATCACGCATGCTGTGTTGCGCTTTCGCATCCTTGCCCCCTTGCAGATGCTGATGGGGTACAGTAACACTGATGCTGGCTGACACGTCAATTATAACATGTACAGGTCCACAAAAGCAATGTTAGCACAACCTACTGGATGCTGCTAGCAAGGATCTGGAGGGTGTGCTGCTGATAGTTGGCATGCAGAAGCAGTGCAGCGGTTGGCTTGCTGCTTCAGGCAGTGTGCTCTCCTGGGCTCACCTGCAGCTGATTTCGACAATTGTTGATGAAACTTCAGGATGATTTCTGTAATTGACACGATATTTGCATCCTGCTTCGAAGCAATTCAAGCAACGAGACTTGCGCGCGCTTAGATCAAGCTGCGTACGCCTCGCACCAGGCCGTCAACCCTATCGCTTTATGGAAAAACCTCACCGATAGATCAAATCGTCACAGCAGCGATATTTGAGACGTGCATGTCCATGGACTACGTAAAACAACCAGCTGAGCTCAGCTGTCATGTCAATGACAAGTCACACATGGTGTCACTGGCAAAAGAAGTCAAGAACTGTCCAGTTGCTTTGACCAAAGAAGAACTCACTCAACAAAGATACATGCCGGAGAGACCCAACAAGTTGGCAGTTTTGACACTGCCATCGTGGGGCCGTTGTGTTGGCAGGAGCACGTGGGCAGAGCTCTGCAACAGCTGGCTGCTGCCAGCAACAGCAAAGTGCCAACTGCCACAATCGGTGATGCCTGGCACGCACCATTAACAACTTAAACAGTAAATGACTATTGTACTCAACAACAGGGTATGCATCTGTTAGTCAGGGGCCTGCACTGGAACTGCAAGAATCTGCTTGCATGCCTGTGTCATAGTACACGCACATGACTGTGCTGACCCACATGCTGGTATAATGATGCATCACTATCTTGTACAGCAGCAGCTACTGCATGCCAACATTGTCCGACTGAAAACAGCCGATGCTCGGAAAGCACAGCAGGCTTTCACGCCAGCTAATCATCAAGGTCATTGCCATAAGCAGACCGTCAAAGACCAAGCAATGGCTGTCCAGACGACAGATCGCATGGCCATGGAGACCACAAAGGCCACACTGTGCAGCAACGCACACTGTGCCGGTGCAGCAGCACATACTGCACGCGCAGTGCCATGTGAAGTGTGGTGGCAGACTTCAGAGATAGCACGTGGCCCCATGCTTCCATGTCCATGAAAAGCGAGCACACCGGTTCAAACCCACAGCACCCACAGCACC
>QAXK01006619.1:0-10976 GCA_004335735.1 Chlorella sp. KRBP
AGGCAGCAGCTGCTGGCTGGCTGCATTTATGCTGCATCGGCATTCACTGCTGCCACCGCCATTGCAGGACCTGTCAGCAAACTAAAATCCAAATTCAACCACCCACCTGCACACTCAGGTAGCAGCTGCTTGCTGGCTGTATCTGATGCTGCAGACAAGACCTTGCTGGCCAGCTGCTTCACAGACTCATGCAGCTGGTGAAGGTTGCCAGTCAGCACAGATGACAGCTTGAAGATGTCCTGCAGCCAACAGGCAGCACCAGCACAGCAACAGTATCAGCAACAACACGAGCCCTCTGCACCTCTCGTCCATACCCTGCTCTGCATCCCTCCAACCTTGCCAGTGCATCAGAGCTGCAGCCTGTGAAGTCAAGCGTGAAACTTGCTTCCAAAACACACAGCTGGGTGTATACGGGTTGCAGCATGAGCATCTGATGCAGCTGCTGCATTCCGCTGTCAAAGACAGCAAGCAACAAACACGTACCACACGCCTGGTCACACGCTGAGTTGCAGCCAGACCATGGCAATCACTTCACACCCACCTGCGCGTATTTGGGCTGCAGCATGAGCAGTTGATGCAGCAGCTGCTGCACCAGCTGGCTGCTGCCAGGTGCATAGAGCACAGCCAGGTCCATCATCTTGGGCACATCCACCAGCCACCTGTTGTACAGCATGTCTGCGACTTGGCTGGGACTGGGTGGCGCCTGTGGTGACTTCTTGCTGCCTCCTGCTGCTGCTCCTGCTGCTGCTGCTGCACCTGTCGCCTGCTGTTCGTGTGGGTGGGCCCTGCGCAGGTAGTGAGCATGTGTGGCAGTGTGATGGTGTGCAGCAGCGCAATATGAGCTGTTGACAAGTGCATGGGCACGTTTCAGGGGCTGGCTTGAAGCAACACTGGGCCTGCGCTTGCTGCTGCTGCTGCTGTCTGTGATGTGGGTGTCTAGAGTATGCGTCTGCTGCCACGTCCTCCAGGTGTGTTGCCACAGCCATGACTCTCTCACAGGAAGCATGTCAAGCAAGCACATGGTCTGTGCTAGGGGCCAATCAAGCAATTGGCAACATGACCATGTGGCAGCATGTGACTCACATGCGCCAGTACACCCTGAAGACACGCTGTGAGAGCTGCAGCAGGACATCTGACGAGCCCTGGATGGCGTCAGACTCCTCGTCATAGCACCGCCTGCAGCAGACAAACACCACACTTTGCTTCTGTGCTGGTAACATTCATCTGAACTCTCTTATTGCATGGACAGCAGCTGCACTGCCTTAGCCACAGCAAGGGCATCTGGGTGACTGCACTTGCAGTTGCTCGCGTTGCCAGCATGGGAGACAGAGTCGTCATGAATCACGTGCGGTAAACGATACTTGACCATGATACCGACTCACCGTTTGAAACGGAGGAAAGAGTCCAAGCAGGTGTGCAGGGACTCATCAGAGCACACGACATGCCAAAACTGCTGTGGGGGCAGCCGCAGAAGCTGTGTCAGGTCCTGGTCGATTGCCTGAATGACCTGCTGCGTCTGAACGTTTGAAAGATCAAGGTTGTCTTGAAGTAGGAAAGGGATGAACCCTGGCTCAGCCTGCAACAAGCGGCAGAGAGGTGTTCAAACCTGGTGCCTCACTTGATCTGGAACTGCCGTGCACGCGAGTAACACGGCCACGCACCCCACTCATAGCGTCCAAGGTATCAGCGTCTAACTAACATACGCAAGAGTCAGCCCAGACGACTCGCTGTGCAACCTCGCCGATAAAACTGCTGCTGATCTACTGTGGTCCACAGTTGTTGCAAGGTGACCCTCAGCACGTCGTCAAGCATTGATACACGTGATGGCTGCCTGAATTACGAGGAACACGTCAGTAACAGACCAATGCAACGCTCAAAAGGGCAAACTTGGCGCGGTGGCAGTTGAGCGAGCAGTGGCAGTTGAGTAATGCGCTTACGTCACCAGTACGCTGCAGTGCCGAGGCGCTGCATTCTGTCCTGCATGGAGGTACCTTGAAAGAACCAGTAGCGCGCGCTCCTGAGGTCGTTTCGTGCTCAAGCGTCGAGTCCAGGGTGGTCCTTGGTGTACACTTGGCGCCATTCAGTTCAGCATGGAGCGCCAGAAGAGCATGCACCAGGTGGGTTGACAGGGGTTGCATCAACCCCTGGCGCTCCATGCTGCCAGAAGAGCATGCACCAGGTGGGTTGACAGGGGTTGATGCAGGATATGCTGCTCCATCCAACCCTATTCAAGGCTTCAACAAGGCCTGCTGTGCTGGCAAGTCAAAATGGATGCCTTGCAAGTGTTGACTGCATGTCATGCACCCAGGACTGCCATATGGGCACTGCGTCAATGCACCCCTGTGAGAAGTTGCCAGGCTGGACTCATGCAACCCATCTCCTATGTAATCCTGCTTCCACAGCTCACTGACGGTCTGACTGCTGCCACTGCTGCACCACTCTCTGTAGACATTCTCCCTGGATGACCTTGACCAGGAGCCTGACTACAACCCCGCCCTGCTGCCACCACGCACCAGAGCTGACGTGCTGCAGGAGCGCCCTGCTGGTGGCACCCCTGAGGAAGTGGCAGCAGCAAACCCTGGCCTGGCTGCTGCTGTGTCTGCAACAGTAGGCCAGAGTGGCCCTACCCCAGCTGACACAGCCTCAGAGGTGGCAGAGCACAACCTGCAGGGTGCTGAGGCAGCCAAGCCAACCTCAGCTAGTGGCAGTGCAAGCCAGGAGGGCAGGACCGATGCAGCAGCAGGTGCTGTGGGTGCTGCAGGAGGGCCTGCTGTTGCTGGGGCAGGGTTGCGCCTGGGGGACGGCTCTGGCATGGATGTGCCTGAGCTTGCTGTGCTGCCAAGAGAGGGCGGCATATAATTGACGGCCGTCGCCAGACCGGCCACATCACATCAGATGGTACCATCAGCTGAGCAACTGATGAGTCACCTGTATTGGTGCTGCAACTGAGTCGTAATAAGTGTTGAGCCCAACATGGTTGCTTGCCATTGAGTTGCTATGGACTGGAGCCTCATAGTGTGGGTGTTACCAGTGCTGGGCAATGTCACAGTGTGGCATTACCAGCAAGCCTTGCAAGTTGCAACCCGCAAGAGTTGCATGTGTCAACGATATGTTGCGGGACCCAGTGCCAGCAGGTTGCATGTTGTTCTTGCTGTCAAGGCATTGGCTGCATGGTGGTTTCAAGGCAGGACCCGGTTGAGATCAGCGATGATGTGTTGGTGTTGCTTTGGTGGCAGTTGCTGTTTGGGGGATCGACACCTGCCATTGACACCTTGCTTGCATGCCTGCATGCTTCTGGTTGCGTGGTAGAGATGCTGACACTCGCTTGAGCAGTGGTTGATGAGTTGATGTTCCCCGACCACACCACATGTACCATACCTATGCACACCAAGGGCTCAACACTCTTTTTCTTACAGTGCCCATGCTCACTGAACACAGCAGGGCTTGCCTCAGATCAAATTTGAACCTTGCCAGGCACAATGGCCAGCTTCATGACAAAAACACAGCAGTCAGCATCATGACGATAGCAGCGACAACCCTGTGCAAAACATATATGTTGTGAGTGCACATGCTGTGCATGTGTTGGGCTCAAGCTTGTGTTTACTGAGGACAGCATCTGCATTGGCAATCAACGAGATGCACGGATGCAGACCAGCAAATCAAGATGTGACTTGCTGAGAAGCAGCCTGCTGACAGAGCACTGTCAGCACTTGAGCACTCAGTGAGTGCCCAAAATGACAAGAGAGCAAAGCTTGAAGAACAAAGAACAAAGAATCATCAGGCCTGCGCAGCTGCAGTGCATCGTTCCAGCACTCGCTTGACCAGCTCTTCTTTCTCAAAGCAGTCGCTGCTGTCCACCCCATGCTCCTGCAGCAGCCGCTTCAGCTCCTTCACACGCATCTGCATCAGCTGGCCATAGCTCGCCTGCACAGGCTTCGCCCTGCTGGCACCACCCACACCCCCTGCTGCTTGCTGCCGGGGTTGTGTGCTGGCGCCACTAAACCCTGCTCTACTGCTGCTGCTGGCGGCAGCACTGCCGTCGGTGCTGCTGCCAACTGAAGATGTGCGTAGCTGTGTGAAGTTCTTGAAGCTGCTGTCCAAGGGAGCCAGTTTCTGCAGGGCAGCCGCCTCCTCTGCAAGGAGGGTCTGCACCTGGCTGCTGCTGTAAGGCTGTGGCGGGCACACTGCCAGCTGTGTGAATGACACCATGGCCGTCTGCGAACAGCAAGGGCACACGTGAAGCAGGGGTGAGCCAGGTGAAGGTGATAGCTGTTGACCAAGACGCCAGCTGGGCATGCAAGTTCGTCCCTCTTGTGCCAGCGTGCAGTAAACCAGTCAGCACAATGACAGCCAAGCAGGGCAGCAGGTGGCATGATGTGACTGCATGCCTGTCCGGTGTTGGTGCTGCTGCTGCTCCAAGCCCACCTGTGTAATCTGCCTGACGACTTCGTCTGGCGTCGGTCCATTGTTGCTGAAGAGTGAAAACAGCGGCTGCTGCTTGTCGAGGAACTGCAGATGGGCTGACCCCCTCAGCACCAGCTCCCATACAGGAGCGTCCCCAGCAGCAGCTGCAGCGGTGAAGCGCTTCCAGTTGGCCTCTGGTGGAACCACGTCTGTGTTGAGGGCTGCACCTACCACCAGCAGCGGCAGCTGCCGGGCTGCTGCTGCTGTTGACAGAGCTGGCAGTGAGCTGGGGTAACCTGTGCAGCGGTATACCACACAGCAGCAGGCTCTGTAAAGGTGCGCAGCAGATGTACAGTGGATGGAGGTGTAGGGTGTACATGCATGCGCAAGACACCAATCTTAGGTGTGGCATTCGTGCAGACATCTCACATTGGCACAGCAGCGGCTGCATCTCAGCACATTGCCGCTGTTTTCGGCACCCATCCCCAAACGTGTGATTTGCAATGCAAGCTCCGTATCCATCCCACTACCAGGCAACCAGACCCTTAGATAAACACATATGCCTGACAGCAGCAAGAACATTCAAGGCTCCCACCCCCCAGCCTTACCTACGCCCTGAGGCCCAAAGCTTGAGTTGTCGACCGGGTCAATCAGCACCAGGCCTTGCACACGAAGATCCTGACATGATCAATTGAAGACAGGAACAGGTCTGGTGACCCAAAACTGGATCGGAGTATCGAGGTGTTGTGCATGGCATGTGTGCATGTGTGCATGTGTGCATGTGGCATGTGGCACATACCCTGGGAGTGCACATCCACGTACTGTCGCCTGAGCAACACGACACGACATCACTGCACCATTGGAAGAAGCCTGCTGCATCCCTCTTGTACATGCTGCACCCCCGCCCCGCCTGTTGGTGGCCAACAGTCACTACGTCACAGTGCTTGCCACAGCATGGTTGGCTCACCTGTTCAGCAATCAGGCAGCTGAGCTTCGCACCCCTCGAGTGGCCCATGAGGATCAACTTGCTGGTGTCACAGAAGGGCCTCAGCCTACTGTCCTTGGTGCACACATCAATCGCCTGTGCATGACCACACCCAGCAGCAGCGACAGCAGCAGCAGCAGCAGCAGCAGCAGCGTGTGAAGGGATGACGCCGTCAGCAATATGGCAGCAGTAATCAGGTGGCATGGTGTGCTAGGCAGGCTCAAGTCTGTGGTGGACTGCAAGGGATGCTGCATTGAGCACATAGACAGCACACCTCCCTGGCTGATGTATCCTAATACTGGCTATGCACCACCCCACAATCTCACCATGTTGTGCTGCCCAGACGGCCCACCCCCTTCCGCCGCCTCACCTGCTTCATGTAAGCACATGTGAGTGTGTCGTCCAACACCTCACTCAAGTCCCACAGCACCACTGCAGCACACAACACGACACGATGGACACACACCTAGTCACACCAGAGTCACCATAGTCACAGTGCGGCGGCACCTGCTGCATCCATGATGCTGCAGATACATGACAGCAGGCTCCAGGGATGCACAGCTGGCAATGCTGTCCTGCAGTGGGTACCTGGCTGCCATAAGGCTGCAGCAGAGCTGGCTGTGGCCAGCACAGACTGCATGGATAGACATGACGCCAGCTAAGGGCAGCCACTACCGCAGCCAACTGCAGCGTATGGCACACAGTGCTGTCCTTGCACCATCCAGGGCACTGCTGTTGACATAGCATACACACGTGCATTCTCTTGTCAAACATCGCACGCCATGCGTTCCTGTGCACAAAGCGCACCTGTGTAGCCCCAGCCCGCAAGCCTGGCTGCATATGAGCGGTATAGGCTGGAGTTGAGTAGAAAGCCAGGGGTGAACATCACCACAGGGCAGGCACAGGACACTGCACAGGGTACACAGTGGCAACAGGCATACACTGCGACTGCACACACAATCAACTGGCGACGGGCAAAGAGCAAAGAGAGAGATCAAAGCTGCCGGCTGCAACTGACAGGCCCAACTGTGCTACATTGTGCACCTGATTGTGCTGCTTGGCTGGAGCTGCTGGGGTCGGTGCTTCAGCCGGCATTGGTGCTGCTGCCTGTCTTGGTGCAGGTGACAGGACAGCACCGTTGACTTTGGCAGCTGCTTTGACTGCACAGAGTCTGACCTGACAGTGCGCAACAGTTACAAGACAATACTCAAGCTAAGTTGTGGGAGATAATGCATGCAGTCTGTTAGGAGACAGACCGATAACAGCTGGTGCATGCAGCCAGTAAGTGTGATGCAGGTGACCACAGGCCGATGTTGGCTGCTTGGCACCCACCTTCAGGTGTCAGGACCTCCATCTGAATCTCGAGTGGCATGCTGGGGTCATTTGGACTGGGACCACAAGGCACCTTGACAACTGGCAGTGTCCTGAAGCCATTGGGACCGCTGGTCTGGCCAAACCTGGGTGCGCCAGCCCCACTGCCGGCCTGTGCTGCTGCAACTACTGTATTCCTGTTTGTGGGCGCCTGCAGCACGAAAGCAACCATGTCAATGAAGTTTGAGCTTTGGAGATGTTTCAAGCAGCCGACAGGTTGCTCAAGAGAGCTGCAGTGAGCCCCATACATGCTAAGAGTGCTTCGCATGCATGCATGCTGCATGGATAGCTTGTGTGGTGCACTTGGAATGCAGTCACACATACGCATTGGTTAGCAAAAGGACGCTCTGATCATGTTGAGCCAAAGTTCAAAATTCAATCGTGCACATACCGCGTGACTGAGCTGCCTCACTGAGCTGGCAGAGGCATTGTAGCACCTTCTGTTCACACCCCTGTGATGCTGTGCTGTGTTCAACCCCGACCGCGCCCGCGCTTCGTGTTCAACACAAGTTTGGTATGAGAGGTTGCTACCTAGTAACATTGCAGTTTGATTCCTCCTCTAGTCGATTGACACTGGCGGGACTGCTGTACCAACGATCGATCAGTTGTGGCCAGGTCGAATTGAGTCCTCAACCTCGTACACACTGCCTGACAATCAATGTTGCCAAATGTTCTCAACAAAGCTTGAGTAAAAGAGCAACACCTCACCGCCTGAACTTGACTGGGTTACATAATTCGACTCTGGTCACATGACACTGCACGACTCATGTCCATGGTCACTTGCTGGGTTCGGTGTTGTAGCTCTTGCAAGAACGTTGATGAACCACTAAGTTGTGCATGAAAGACAATTTCAAGCGCATCAAGCCAATTTTAAGACACTGAAGACGCTCTCCTCGTAGCCTTGCGACTCACAGCTGCACCACCACCTGTCTTTGCAGTCATGACTGATCAGCCCAGCAGCTGTTACAACACCTCACACAGTCTAGGGTGCGGACGAACCCAAGATCAGCCTTAAGAGAAAACATGTTGACCTCAGAGTCACGTCCTGCCGTTTCACAGAAGAGCATGCTGTTGGCAGCCAAGAGAGGACTGATGCAGCAGCAACTGATCACAGGATGTTGTGGACTGAGCCACATGCAGCCATACACTTCCCATGCATGGGCACGCCTTGACAAGCTCCCAATGGATAAGCAGACCAGCCCCAGCTACAGTGCAGCAATCCGTCGCCTGTTACAGTGCGGCAACCCTTCCTGCTTGCAATGCACAGCACTGTTTGCAAGCTGCACACACACATCGCATCAGCAGACGTAATAGCAAGTCGCTGGACACACCAGCTTGACAGCTGCTTCAAGCCTGCCCACATAAGCAGCTGAGTACCACCCCTTATTGACAACGTGCTGCTCTCAAAAGCGCCCCGAGGGACAGGTACCTTCACCAGAGAACACAACCAAACCCTACCAAATCTGAGAGGTGCACAAACACACAAGGCAGCGACGATCCTGCCACCTTGACATGACTGCACTGCATGCATGCATTGATCGCAGCTGCACTCGGACTGAAGTTCATCAATCCGCCCTGCAGCAGCACCCCATCACCAGGCACCTCACGCCCACAGCTGCGGCTGAAGCCCGAGCACACTGTGTTGACTGTCAAATGCAATCCAAGCCTCCCAAAGACCCAGGCCCAGCGCTGGTGGTGTGGAAGCGGGAGCCGTACAAAAGTGTAGAAGCCACTGGTTGAAATCACACATCGGCCTGGATGCAGGTCGACCTCGACTGACAGTGTATGAGCTGTGTGCCCATGCCCTCCTGCCCAGTGTGGCTTACCATGCAACCAGAAACACGCTGCTGCTGCTGCTGTTGCTGACAGCCATCACACGTGGCTGCCCTGATTGATGAAGGACAATGTCCAACGTCATGCAGACAATCAAGCTGTCACTTTTGCCTGGCAAACAGCTCCCCAAAATCACCTGTTGCTAGGCATCCTGCAAAGCGCCGTTGTGGCATTGCAACTTGCAGGGGCAGTGCCTACAAGAGACCATGCATGCATACCAGGGTAAAGGTGCACACATCAGATGATCCATGCATACCAGGAGCATGCAAGTGCAATGTGACTGGGACAAAACGGGCCCCAGCCTCGCCCACCAGCTGAACCCACCCTGCAGCCATGCACTCTGAACACACACACTTTATTAGTCGCCAAAACCAAAAACCGACCAGGTTGCTGCATCAGCCAATATGCAGCACAGTAAGTGTTGCTGGCAGCCCTGTTGGGGCAATGCATTACCACACTTGCAGCGGCAAATGCATCGCATGCTGGCTCCCTCTACTGGGCCTGGTCACGCTCAAGCCAGTGCATAATCGGTTGTTACTGCCGCCGCCTGGTCACAAAGTTCAAGAGAACCTGACTCAGATCTTAGTCTTCCCAGCTGGTGATGCCCAAGGAATGAAGCTGCTGCAGTGATGCATCGTGCTCCTGCTCATCCTGCTGGCTGCACTGTGTATCTGTGTGCCCCTGCCCGCTGCTGTTTGCCTCTGGCCTGCTGCTGTCTGCCTTTGACAGCTGGCTGCTCAGCCTGTCCAACCCAGCCACCCAGTCGTCTTCTACCCAAGGGGGCACGCAACCCCTAGGCTGCTGCTGCTGCTGCTGCCGCTGCTGTGGCGGCAGCTGATCTGTGTTGTGCGCTCTACCCTGCTGGTCTGGTTTATGTGCAGGAAGCTGCTGCTGCGGCTGCCGTGGCTGCTTGCTTGCAGGGTGCCAGCACTCCTCCCAGGCATCCTCATAGCCAACAGGGGCGGCAGCGGGGCTGCCTGTCGCTGCTTCTTGCAGCTGTAGTGCGTGTGCCTCTGCAGGCAATGGCTGTGTGATCCACTCGTGCTGCAACAGCTTGTCAGTACTCCAGCGCTGGCGTGGATCCTTGGCCAGTGCTGCTGCAAGCCAGTCCTTGCATGCGGCTGACACAGGCAGCTGGCTGAGAGGCAGCTGCTGGCTGCTCAAGATGTTCTGCATGATTGCACCTGGTGCTGCTGCATCGCTGCAGGGGTGTTCACCCAAGAGGGCCTCTGCAGCTAGGATTCCCAGGGACCAGATGTCATTCTGTGCAGCAGCACATAGCAAATCCACAGCAAACAGAAAGTAAGACATCAAATGCAGCTCGGCCATCATAAGGGCAAGTGTGAGTTGCATGTGAGGAGGGCTGAAGCGCTGCCTGTGCTCCAAGGAGCTCGGCATGTGATGCGTATGGTCATTGCCTGTCATGTGCAGTTGCCGACGTGCACTCTGCAAACATCTGGCTTGCAACCGACAGACTGCCAGCCAGGTCTGCGTAACCTTCCCCTGCACCCCTCCCTGTTCCCAGCACACCTGTGGGCCCACAGCTCCCGACATGGGGCTGCTGCTGAAAGCCGCAAGCACGACCTCAGGCGCACAGTAGGCGGGAGTGCCGCCTGCATGACAGGCATGGCCGTGTGTGCTGCCGCTGCTCAGCAAGCTGCCACCTCTGCTGCTGCTGAGCGGTGACTGCGACGCCATCTCTGAGTCGCTGTCTGCAGACGCTGCTGTGTCCGAGTCTGGCATGCCGTCGCCAGAGCTGGCGGCCAGGCTGGCGCTGCTGTCGCTGCTGCATCTGAACAGAGCCTTTGGACGCCCATGCATGTGTGAGCCACAGAAGCTGCTGCTGCTGTGGTTGGTGTGTAGGGGCCCAGTCGCCAGGTTGAAGTCACCCAGCAGTGCACTGCCGCCTGACATGAAGACGTTCTCAGGCTTGAGGTCTCTGTGCACATAGCCCTGCATGCAGCATGGCAGGTGCCCACGAGCATGTGAGCCATCAGTCATAACCCAACCTAGCATGGAACATGATGGGCAACACAAATCACGTGATTCCATAGTCAATTGAAGGTGACTGAGCCAGACACCAGCCTGGTGACAGCCTTCCGTGACTGTTGTCACTCCACCAACTGCCTATCACAGCAATTGTCTTCAAGCTAGTATGTGCGCTGCCCAAACCACCACAACGCACCTTTTCATGCAAATCCCGCAGTGCATGAAGCAGGGGGACCACCACTTGGTCCCTGACACAGGCTTCGCTCAGAGGGCCGCTGCTGAGCGTGCTGCGCAAGTCCGACTGCTCACAGTACTGCATCACGATGTGCAGGGTGTGCCCATCATCCAACGCGGCCCAAAACGGCACGACATGCTCACTGGTTAGCTGCTGGTG
>QAXK01006625.1:0-13420 GCA_004335735.1 Chlorella sp. KRBP
TTGGCTTTCCATCTACTCACTGCAGGTCCACGGCAGCGCTAGTCAAGCACGGCAGCCCTGCAGGCTGAGAAGGAGAAGAACACGAGGCTGGCAGGCAACTATGCTGCAATGGTGAAGCACTACAACGCAACATGGTTGGAGCTTCACCATGAGCAGGTGAGGAGCTGCGGCAAAAAGCCTGCATGTGCCTGCCACAGTGAGGCCCCGATGCACTGTACAGCTAGTACACCACACAGTGCATCAGGCGGCCCTGAAAAAGCGGAGCCCAACAACGCCTTGTGTCTGCATTAGCGTCCAGCCTGCAATCTTCGGATTCTGCCCTGTACGCCATGTGTCCTGCAGCTTATGCGAGCGCGTAGTTGGTTCTGGTACTTACCCATCATGTGCATGTGCGCGTTTGTGCTTCTGCAGTACACATGCAGCCAGGCCACAGCCAAGGCCCAGGAGCTCTCCATCAAGCTGCAGGCTGCCGACGAGCGCATCCAGCAGCTGCAGCGCCAGCTGTCTGCCGAGGTGAGACGGGCAGCCAGCTACCCACCCAGCTGCCATCGCAAATGCATGTGACCCTCAGGGTTGTTTGGGTGCTTGCCAAGTTTGATGCATGCTGTGAACAAGTAGTAAGTGTGGTTGGGTCACACAGCTGCAGCCTGCTCTTCACTTGTTGCCTGTGTGGGGTGTGCAGCACGATGTTCTGCTTTGTATGTGAAGTTCAGGCTGCCTTGCAAGACCTCATGCAATGCGTTTGTTGTGATTACCACAGGGCCAGCGCTCTGGCAACACCAGCAGGTTGATCAGCTCGTCAAGCTGCGATAACCTGGAGACAGACGAGGACGCCGCCGTGACACGCACGAGCGCAAGCGACGACGACTGCTCCTCCGTGAGGGCCAACTCGGTGGAAGAGATGTGCACATGCGACCAGCCCGACAGCCGTGTGCAGAGCTTTGACGACGATGACGAGCTGCTGTCGTTGTACGACATCGAGTTCGGCAGCAGCTCGGTAGATGGCGACAACAGCTCTGGTCACAGCACCACAGGTAAGCATGCTCAGCTTTTGGACATGCCTAGCCTTTTGAAGTCCGGTGCATGCAGGCGTATGTGTCAATGGTGATACAGCTGTGCATGGGCTCCAGAGTTGCTGTCAGCCAGCCAGGGTGGAAAAAATGCTCTGCTGGGTCGTGAACATGATGCTTTCAAGCCTGCACTCAACACATACACATTTTGGCTGACTGCTTGCTTGCAGGCTATGAGCTGGACCTTGATGTGTCTGTGTTCCGCAACGCATGCCTGGACAAGGTGGCACACGACCCGCCAGGCTCCTGCATGGAGTATGTGTTCGGCTCTGCTGGCTTCGACAGCATCACCCAGGACAAGCTGGCAGCAGCAGAGGTGGCGCTGGCGCACAGCATGGCACAGCACAGCAGCATGACGCCACTCGCAGTGGCAGAGTTCACAGAGGCAGTGCTGGAGTTTGCGGCTCAGTACGGTGGTGGGGAGGAGGGAGAGGCAGCAGCCAGCCGCATGACCGACATGCTTGCTGCATGCCCTGACAGCGCAGACTGGTGGGGCAGCCGTGAGCTGGTGTGGGCTGCGATGGTGTGCGCCTGTGGCGGCCCCGCTTACTACCCCGGGGCCATGCAGCACTTGATGGCGGCTGTGAATGAGCTGATGCGGCGCTGTCAGCTGTTTGGCAGGCCGGCAGTCCTGGTGTCCCAGGTGCTGCTGAATGGGGTGTATGAGGCGTGCCAGCAGCTGGGCGAGGCACTGCTGCCTGAGCTTGCAGCCGTGGCCTGATGGTTCTTGAGAGGGTTGGTGGCAGCTGTGCATCTGCAGCTGCAGCACAAAGCAATGTATTGTGCAACGCAGTGACAACAGCTTTGAGATGCATATTATGGGTTTTACTTTCAACAGCAGTAGCTGAATCCTCTTGCTTTCCACCAGGGGCGCTGCTGTAATCAGTGCGCATCTGATTATGAGTGTGCTGGTTTTGCCATGCAGCTGGTATTAGGCTGCTGGTGGTGTGGTCTTCTTGACGCATGGCAAGGACCACCTTGCGTCTGCTCACCAAGTGACATGTTGTATCCCTAGCTCTGCAGCTGGTTCCACCAACTGAGGTGTGTCCATTGCAGGGCCCTCGCCGCGATCCCACCCTTGGAACCTCTGCATCAGTGTGCAGTTCACACTGCCAGTGGCGGAAACTCAGTCCAGTGACTGGGTTGAGTGCACTTGTGTGCACAATGTACCTTTCTGAGTGTTGCAACCTATCATGACAGCACACGCTGCTTGTGTGCCACTAGTGGTGCTGAGATGCACCTGTGATCACTGGGTACGTACCTGACATGCGGGCTGACATTGCCTGACAACTGATCACACACCCAGGATGGAGATTGCACACGCAGGATGGAGGTATTGCTTGATTGCCGGAACCCAGTCCAGTGACTGGGGGTGTGTTGCCTGCTGCGGACGACTCTGTGTCTTCGTGGCACGCGGTGCTGCTTGTCTGTTTCCCGCTGGAGTGCACCTGTCTTGAAGGTCAGCAGCACCACATCGCATCCCACCGCCATAACATCCGATTCCAACAGTGGAGGGGTACGTATTCCTTTGCCCATACCTTGCTTTATTGCAGGCCGTTCGATGTGCCAGGTGTGTTATGTGTACCAAGCTGCAGGGCAGCACACCACAGCTGCATGCTGCTGGGTCAGGCGCAGCCGTCTGTTCAGTGTTGACGGCTCCAGTGCGGGGCTGCCAAGGTTTTTGTTTGCTGTAGGGCTACGTTCTTGCATGGTTGGCATAGACAGGGGGTATCTCGGTGACTTTTGAAACATGCTGCACGCCTGTTGCGCTCTGTGGCGCTAGCGGGCTTGCGCTGTTGAGCTTCGGGTGACAGGTGGCGGCGACCAACAGGGTTTGCGCTGCAGCTGACAGTGCGGGATGTCACTGCCGTTGGATGACGCCTGTTGTTCAGTCCTGTCGAGGTGTCATGAGACACTTTTGCTGCTGCACAAGCCACTGGAGGCAGGGCACAAGCATTCCTTGTGGCTTCTGTGGCTTTGACAGAACGGCATGCAGTGTGTGGTGCTGGCATGCCGATTTTGTTTCAGCAGCATTGTCCTGGAGGTTCTGGAGGGCATGGTCCTATCACATGGTGCAGGAGGGACCTGAGCACCCTGTAGGGAGCAGGCATCACTGGTGACACTGAGTAGTTGGTGTACAAGTGTGTGCAAGTCTTGATCACCCACAAGCTGTGCTGGGTGGGACCCAGGCGCTGCCTACTGTGGTACTCACAGAGCCAATGCACTGATGCATCCAGGAGTACATTCACGTTCTGCCCACATGTCACATACACCAGGCACATTCGCCAAGGTATCATAATGGTACAACATGCCAACTATTGTAATGTGTGACCCGCACCATGATGACTGAGCTGACTGCATCTAATCATCGCCTCACAGGCTGTCAAATTGAACACGCTGTGTCAAATTTCATCAGCTAAGCAACGTGTCAGCCACTAGCCAAGGGAAGTGCATAACACGTCAGACCTCACAACAGCAGTACCAGTAACATGATCGCTAGGCACATGCTGAGTGGTGAACACTTGCTTGGCAGTGTCAGGAAACCACTGGCAGCCACATTGAGTATCCATAAGATAACCAGACATTGCTGCTTACCCAGCAAAAAATTGTGCAAGCCACTGCCACACTACACTGCTGGCTGCAATTGCCCAAAACAGCCGCATGCTGCCCAGCACACAGCCCAGCCTGACGTTGTCTCCCACTTGCTTGATTTCACAAAGGCATCACACCACACAAGATGCAAGGAACCAATAATCCCAAGCACCAAATGGCGACCATCATGCCGTTTGGGTGACATGGGGAAGGGAAGGGGGTGCCACACATGCGCTGATAGTGACTGGCTGACTCAGTGGCAGTGCATGATGCAAGCCTGGTATTGAGATGTGCACAGGCAGTGGCATGTGAGGCTGTCCAACGGCCCCAGATACCCCATGAGGTGAGGCATGGTGACTCACTGCGGGCTGCTCCAAACCATGTGATGAAAACAGTCACAGCGACAGTAACACAGCATCACACTGAAGAAGTTGTGGGGTCCAAAGTGAGACCCCTTGTAGATTGTCAAAGATGCACACTTGCATGCAACACGACCAAATCACCAGCAAACTGATAGAGTATGCATGATGCTGGACACCATGAGAGACTTTCCCCCCACATGAAGGTGCTGCTGCAACACCACAGGTGAACACTATGCAGCACTTAGCCTGCCTGCTGCAACACAGCTACACTTCACTGCGGCATGAGTGGCCACACACACTCTTCTGCAACATGATTACTGCACAGTGTCACACCCCGAAGGCTGCAATGACCCACAACAGCGCACAAAGCCTCCCCCCTCCCCGCCACATACAGTAAAACCGTTACCACCCATGTCAACATTTGCCTTATTGCAGGTGCAGGGCAGGAGCACCACACACCGCCATGAGAGGTCCAGACCTCATACACTGCCACATGCTTCACACGATGCGGACTCTGGCCAGCCAGGTGTGAGTGCAGGCTGTGTTCATACGTTATAACACAGTATGAGTCATACGTTATAAGCCCTGCCTGATGCCACACAGAGTCGCCCCCCCAGAACAACAGGGGTTCACAAAGACATAGGCCAGCTAGTATCTGGACCCCCTGCCTTCCCAACAGTAGACCCCATTCCCTGTCATGGTCGTCAGCCCTGCCTGCTCTGCAGCTGACACATCCTTGTCACCATCAACGGCTTTTGAAGCAGCCTCAGCATAGCGGTCCTTTGGACGGGTAATTGCAAGTGTGCAGCAGCCAGACCGGGACTTGTCCAGCACACACTTGCCAGCAAAGCACTTGCCGAGACACTGTGGTGGGGGGTGGTGCAGGCCGTGCATCCGGTCGCGCCAAACAGTGGCTGCTGCCTGTGTCCCATGGTCGCTGCTTGTTGTGTGGTGCTCCTTGGCTGATGCGTCATGTGCTTGGCCGGATGCGTCAAAGTCTGAGGGCTCATATCCATAAGGGTGGTCCAGAGGGGCACTACACAACACAAAAACAACATTACAACAGTACAGCATCATAACAGCCTCTAAACAACAGCAGAAGGACCTAGGTGAGGTTCAGTGGACTGTTGCTCGTGCTCACTGCATCAGTTGCCAACAGCTCTGTGATACCTGAACGACAGACAAGGCCCGGCCCAACCTTGTGCGAAACCGCCACCCAGTAGGTGTCTGTTGCTCAGCTAGCGCTCAGCTAGCGCACAGCAAGCACACAACATGAAGCGCCTCAGGCTGGCAGCACCAGCTTGCATGATGTCTTTCAGCCCAGAGGTGGGGTCACTGCTACTTACTAAGGACACTCTGTGCCATCTGGCTTTAGGGGACAAGTGGGGTCCACCCCGTTGCATGTCTGGCCCTCCTCACAGCCCTCAGCAGCTCTCCTGCAGGACCATGATGCACATGGCAAGTCAGCAGCCGCATCTATGCAAAGCAACACATACAGCGGTTGCGGCTTGTATCTGTCTTGTGCCCCACATTGCGGAGGGGATGCCCAAGTGCATGGGGTCGAGCAGGCCTGCTGGGTTTTAGCAACCTGAAAGGTCCACCCGCTGTACCCACCCACCTGCACACATGTCCCTTCAGGAGTTTGCCTTGTGGGCTGCAGCAGGGGGCCTCAGGACCCGGCTCACACCCCCGTGGCACCTGGGCAGGGAATGAAACGCGACAACGGGGTGGATGTGGCAACGTGTTCGGTCATCTGATAGCAGAGTGTGCATTGACCTCCCCAAATACTTTCGGAATAGCCAGGCACTGCACACTAATGAGTGTGCACGTGGAGACCACTCACCACGGCATGCCCTAAATCTACTTATGTGGACCCCGCAGAGCATGAAACAATGTGTGATGCAAGTCTTGATAACCACATGGCACACGCATTCACGCATGCTGAGGTATTTAAGTGCGTGCGATTTCATCTTGGGTGTGCAAGTAGCAGGGACGTCAGCACCAGCGCGACCCACCAGCTGGAACTGCATCAGGAGGTCCCCACTATCAGCAGGGGGTACAAAGTCGGGTATGACCAGCTTGAAGGACCCCTGATCTAGGCTTGGTGCACCACTGATGGTCGCCTTTGCAAAGTCACTGTAGACCAGAGAGACGCCCGCAAACTTGTGGAAGTCCGGGCTTTGCAGCTCGTAGCCCCCCGTGCCGTAGTAGGCTACTGTCCAGTCGTATCTGACACGCAGGGCGATCAGCTCGCAGGTGTCTATGTCGAGGAACTCAATGCCACCGTCTTCCCAGTTCCAAACTCAACCGCCTGGTCTGTGATGGGCAGGTTGCGGTAGTCCTGTGTGTTGGCAACGCCGGCCGGGATTTTGATGTTAGCAGTGCTGGGGTCGAACTGGTTGCCAAGGAAGGCGTTTGATGGATCTGTGTAGACACCGGTCACTGTAGCCCCTTCCAGTAAGCAGTGTCGCTGGGGCGTGGGGTGGGGCATGGGGTGGTGCGCTGCTGTGGCTTGAACATGCTGTGGCTTGAACATGCTGTGGCTTGAATAGCGAAGGCTTGTCAAGCAATGCCCCTTTTGCAGCACCCTGTGATGAACAGCAGAATCACAACAGAGAGTGCAAGTAAGTATAGTGACGAGCGTCAGGAGGCCAAGAATTGGCCCCCAGGTAGGCATGATCAAATCAGCAAAACAGCAGCAGAACAGCAACAGCAGTCAGGCTCTAAGTGCCTCTTGACAGTGCTGCGCACAAACACACAACATTTGTGAGAAGGCACGCAATGCACACCTCGGCCGTGCTTGATCATGTTGCATGTTTTCTTTCCCTGTGTGCATGCATGCTTCCTGCTGATCTTGAGAAGGACTGGCAGCGCCGTGTGTTACAATGGAGGGATGTGGTTTTGGAGTCCCTGGGTTGACGTTGGGTTGGCTGGGACCCTTCCGGGTCCTCATTGTAACAAACTATCATCCATGATCCATCCATGCTAAACAGGAAAGCTCGAGCTTCGGATGTCATGCCATCATGCCCGCAAAGCACTCCATGGTGCACCATGTGTCCCACAACCAACAGTAGTGCCGGGCTGTGGCGTGACACAGGGGGCTGCAGGACTGCCCCTTGCAAAGTACAGCTGCTGCAAGCTAGTCCCGGAAGCTAAAGGCATAACATGAAGGATGTTTACCTGTGAGCCAGAGCCTTTGGCAGCGTGTTGCTGTTTCCTTGCTGGCACAGCCATGACCTGACAGCAAGCAGAGAAAAGCATTGAAGCCAAAAGCAGCTGACTGTTGCTTGAAATAGCAAATTTGTTTATACGAAGCCGAAGCAGGACTGTGTAAGCCAGAAGCAGACTCCTTTCGCAAGGACCGATTGGCAAGTCAACGATCAAAACGTGGCCTGCACTTCAAGTTGAAACGAAAATTATTCCTTCAAGCGTAGCACCTAGCATGAAATTGGTTCTGAACATTTCTTGAATTTCACTTTAAGTGCATGTGCAGCGTGCTGTTATGCCGTTATAACGAGGATACATTTTGCACGTGGGGCGACCCCCTGGGTGGCAAAAACGCCCAAACCTAAAACATTTACCTCTTGGGAGGGACGCAATGAAGTCAAACACAAACGAAATGGGTGTAACAGCTGCAAGAAATCGCTGCCCTATTATGCATTTCTATTATGCCGTGCGGAGCAACAGCAAGCACTTCCGCGTCAATACATATTCAAGACAAATTCATACTGATGAAGTATACTAATTATTGCTCTGTGATCAAGGCGTAACCGATAAACGAGGGCGTTTTGACAGTAGCTCTGGCGGGTGCCCCGTGCACGCCCGTGCCTGCTGATGCAATGCTTTCACACGTCTTCTGCTTGCTATTCAGCCATATTCTGCCTTCTATGAGTGCACTTCGAGACCATATATTGGTACCACCGGTGGCACCCATGAACACGAACATGAACTCATGAAGACAGCACTAGTGAAGACAGCACAATAACTGCACATGTACTTTTGCTGGGTTTCCCTGGCAGGGTTGGGGGTGCAACAGGCCTGCTGTTGGTTGCTGTTGAGAGCATGTGACTGCCTGCAGTTGAGAGCAGGCCCCTAGGGGCCTTTGCAATCAACGTCGATGAGTTGTGGTCGCCACAGAGACCTACCGAAAACACAATACACACACCGGTTGCAATATGTGATACCTGTCTGTTACATCTGCATGTAGTGACTGCGCCGGAAGTCTGTACATGCTGTCCGCTCAAGGTACAGACCTCCACAGCTGCTATGACGGGACTGCGGCAACACTCAGTGACGCGGTCTGCCCCAGCGCAAATGTTGCAAACCAGCAAGCCGGGAATGGCATACGCATGAAGAATGAGGCGTGCAGCTGCAACGCCTTGAAACCAAGCGTGTAGGCGGGGTTGTGCTGAGGGGCTAGACCACAACGCCTTGAGGACTGTTTTGGCACCAGGTGCATGCCAAGACAGCTTAGTCAAGACAAGCAAGCACTACTGGCATTGCTGCCAACCCCACTTCAGGCTAGTCATGAGCAGGACTGTTGCTGCAATCCTTGCAGTTATTACAGCTCTTACTGCAGAAGTGCTACCAAGGAGTCACTCCTTGGTAGCACCATCGGATGGTCGCTGTGTGATGCGTCTTCCCAAGTTCAAAACACCCCCTCTCAATGCCAGGTTCAAAAACCTTGCACCCCAGCCTACGTGCATGTGTGACATGCGTGCCGGCTTCAAAGCATGCCCGCACGAGGCCCCAGCAAGGACAAAGTTCGGGCGCTCTTCGCGGCAGATCATAGCACGGTGCTCGCATATCAGATTGTGTTGGCCTGACGCCACGCTTCACACCCAACGACGAGACGCGCCTTGCCCCAAGTTCACAGGGACAGCTATGACCAGAGCTCAAAGGGCAGCTGCTCATGAGCGCCCCATGCCATCTACAACAACACCAGCGAGAGCCACACTCCCACAAAAACACCCCCAAAGGCCAGGCCTTGAAAACAAAGTGGAGGGCAGGCAACCACAGCAACACGCAAATGCCCAGGGTTTTGTCCCAGAACCAAGGTCAGGTATCAGGTCCGTTGCCTTTGTGCTTGCAGCACATGGGTTCGTGAGAGAGCCCGGAGGCAGCGCTACTGGCAACTGTACTAAGATGACCGTCAGTGGCAACTGGTCTGAGACACTTGCTGCATCTCAACACCACTCCCTCGCAACGCGTACTAATGGTTCAGCGGGTCCAGGGTGCAACAACCAAAGCCTGTGCCACACGTGCCGACATGTGTGCGTGCATAAATGCACACCATCATGAGGCGGCAAGAACTCGGCTGCAGATGCAGACTCAGTGCGGCTCAGCAGCTCGCTGGCTTGTGCAACATGCCCCTTCGGCATACAAATCAGAAGATCCACAGTATCCCCCAGATCAAGTGTTGCCCAGCATCCCCAATATTCTGAACTCCTGGGCATCCCTCCTGTCAGTGGAGGGTGGCCAAGACATCGGCTGCAATGCCCACAGCTCATCAGTGTGTGCTGGTACGTTTGCCCCAGGATCATGAGGGCCCTGACACCCAGTCTGACAGTGTGAGGCAGCAAAAACAACTGCAGGGTTCACTGGCCCAGTGGCTGCTAGGCACAGCCCCTTTCAGTCAGGGTAGTGTGTTTGTGTGTGCCAACAGCCCTTGCACTGCGGGGCAGCCAGCAGGTGGAACACCAGCCCCAACTCCAGTCCAGGGGGTTGCAGTAACAGCAACAGAAGGTAACTGTGCAACAAGAAAGGCCCACAGAGACAGCAGACACAGGCACAACACCCGGATTTCTATCACGGTAGCGTAGCGTTTGCCTATAGGCTGTTCAAGCAATGGCAACTTGGATGCATTCAGCCAGCACAATACAACAGCATGGCGACCATGGAACGATAGCCAAGAGTGTCTTACACAGCAAGCAGGAAGACGATATCCCCAGTTCAAGCCCAAGAAGCTATACAACTCTGATCTGGCTTGGAAGCATTCACAAAACCACAAGATGCGCTGCTGCAAGACATGATGTGCACAGGCCTGCTGCCACAACAGAGCGGCAAACATAGGCTGCCTGCAACACCTGCAGCACACAACTGCCTCGGACGTTCTCACACTCAACGGCACAACGCGGCACCGTGTGGCACATGTCTGCATGCACTGCTAGTAGTACCACAGGACTCCTGAGCCAAGACCCCGGGGGACAGCACCCAATATGACACCCTGATGTGCTGCCAGTGCTGCAATCAGATCGGCTCTTCAAGACCCCTTGGTCACAGTGCGCACTTGCCAAAACGCAGTGCGCAACAGCTACCCCAAACCCCTTGGACCCAGGTTCGAACCCTGCAGCACAGAAAACGGATCTCCAGGCCCCAGTGACATGGCTGCAACAGTGTCATGGAGAGAACCATCGGACAGGGCGCCCCGCCTCATGTAGGAGTCATCTGCTGTATGCCATTTGGAGCGACATGCTGTAGCAGTTCATACCCCACACACCTCTGCTGCAGGCAAAGACATCCCACAGACAAGCAACTTCCTGAGTAGCAGGCCCTGCACACAACTTGGAAACAGGTAGTTCAAGGTGTCCCATGTTAGGGGCAACCCGACAGGAAACTGAGAGCGGCGACGGCACTGCATTTCAGCGTCCCGGATATTGACATCAAGGGCGTTAGTGCATGAGACACACACCAGCGCATGAGACACACACCGGCGGATGTGCGGCCCCCGACCAACAGGATGGAGCACCATGGACACGCCGGGCGCCAACATGGGGGTTCAGCCATGCACTGCACTTGGCAAAGGTGCATACCCAGAGACATGATCTGCAGATCTAACACCAGAAGGCTGCAGCCCAGGCCCCGTGTGCCAAGGATGGCATGGCTCTTGGCGCAGGTGGACAGATCAATGAACACGTGTGTACGTATACGCGCATGCAAGGGAGGAGGGTGGTATCGGTGTGTGTCCCGCACAGCACTGCCACAGCCCCCAGTATACATCTGCAGCCTCTGTGGTCCATACCAGGATACCCATGATGTCATGCAGACACCATCCCACCATCCCAGCAGCAGGTGAACGTGTAGGGCATACACAAATGCTGGAGGTCGGCCTGCGTGACCACACGGGCTTGGCTGCATGTCGCAGTGCAGTGGCCGCAGGAGGTGACAATGAAACACAATCGCCCCATTCACATGCCCCCATTCCAGTGCAGCCATGGACAGGTTTGCAAACAGGTACCTGCCCTCAGTGGGCATTGACAGTACGGATGCTTCAGGGTGGCCAGTGCGTCTATCTACCCTTCCGCTCTGTACTTGCAGGCAACAAACACAACCAAGCCCTGGAGCAATCCATCCAAACTGCAACCCACACCAACATACAAAACAGGCCCCTGGCTGAAAACGGCCCATTTGCCACGTCTTGGTGAAGACGCGTAGATAATCCATAACCCATGCACAGTCTGAAACTGTCGCAACCACCAATACAAACAATGGTTTGGTCACACCCTGGTCACACCCATCCTGCAGGAGGGGAAGTGCATGTGCTGCACTCAGATCGGCTGCCAGTGTAGAGCAAAAAACAAGCACACACCACAAGTACAGTTGCATGCATCCAGCAAAAGCAATTCGAGGTCCTTTGACAAGCCATGCATGTATGTTGCAGTCTGCACCTTCATGCACCAAACCTACCTGACCAGCATCCTTTGACATGCCATGCCATACCAAGGAAGCTTGGCAGCAACTGCACGTCAGATGATGCCTCATGTGTGATGATGCTCGGCCTAGGTCATTCGCGTCAACAGCCCAAACAAACACATGACCACACACGCGCATCACGTTGCTGCTCCCAACACACACATGGGGCCTAAGGGGCTCACGCCCTTAGCATGCGCCCTCTGCCCATAGCCTTGGTTGTACACGTTGCTGGCACACCCTAATTGCACCCCTTACCCAAACCCTTGTCTGTACATTTTGCTGGTACCTCCTGACCGTGCACCTCAACACCCGCCCAACTACAGGCCGCTGTGCTTTGGTGCTGCCTGCTCACAAGTGGAGTTGGCCTGCGCAACAACAGCACACACTGTGGACAGCACATGTTTACACAAGCAAACAAACAGCAGCAGCAATGGCGGCAGCAGCAGCAAGTCAGGGTGCCAGTGCATTGGGATGGGCAGCTTTGAAGGTTGGGAACGCAGATTGGACACAATTTGTTTTACAATGCCGTGTCGAACAAGTCTCTGGTTCAAATAGGCCATGCCTGCTCCCTCAATGATTCAGTGCTGATGCGTGACTGGCGCAGTAAGAGGCAAGACGGCCCTTGAGCCGCTCTCAAGACTTGGGTGTAGTCTTGCCCAGTCCATCAACTGTCAATTGGCGCACGTTTTGAGAAAACTCACTAGCAAACCATGGTGGCTACTTACTGCGTTGAGGGCTGATGAAGTAGGGCCATGCGGCAATGACGCTGTCTGCGTACTGCACACTCGTCATCAAGTTCAGGCCCTGCAGCAGATGGCAAGGCAACAGCAGCAGCACCAGCACCAGCAGCAGCAGCAGGCCGTTGCTTCATTGTGGGACAAGCCCTCTCAGGTGATGATGACAGGCTGGCATAGCCATGCTGCAAAACCTTGGAAGCACGCCATTTCTTGGTTGCTATCATGCCAGCCTGCATGGGCATGAGGCCGCCACACGAGGCCGCCACACGAGGCCGCCACACGAGGTGGCCACACGAGGCCCTCACATGAGGCCGCCACACTAGTGTAGAGCACTCACCATCGTGGCCAGGTTGCGCCCGTTGTGCTTCAGGCCCCACCCCACACGCAGCAAGCTCTCCAGCAACGCCTCCACCTTCTCCGACACCTCAACAGTCAACACACCACCCGACAGCAGCTCCTTTGCGCTCATGCTGCTGCTGCTGCTGGCTGGTGTGTTGGCCCCACTGAGCATTGGGGTGCCCCTGCTGCTGCTGCCTGGCCTGCTAGGCGGATGGCCATGCAGCGCCTGCTGAGAGCTGCCACTGTTGTTGTCTGCATCACCTTTCCCGCCTCTTCTGCTGCTGTTGCGTGGCATGCCGGCCGCTGAGCCTGCAGGCAGGGTGCTGCTGCGGGCAGCAGTGCCGTCTCCTGGCTGCTTGTTAGCGTCCGGTGCGCCGGCTGCCGTGGCTGCTGCTTTAGCTGCCGCTGCTGCTGCCTTGGCTTCTGCTTTGGCGCGCAACTTGAGCAGGTGCTGCAGCTGAGGCGACAGTTGATCTGCTGGTCTGCCTGCTGCAGCAGCTGGCTGCGCTGGCAGCTGCGCAGCCAGCGAAACAGCGCCTGCTGTCGCCGCCCCTTGCGCTGCTGCAGCTGATGGCGGCAGCTTGCGCTGCCCTTGCGGGGGCATGGCGGCAGCAGCAGCACCTGCTTG
>QAXK01006642.1:0-11016 GCA_004335735.1 Chlorella sp. KRBP
CATGTGACTCCTGGCATTTGCAGTGCTACAAGGCTGCCAGCTTGCCTGGGCCCGGGCCGGTGTGGCATGTGCAGCAGTGTGATGCCTCTGCATGGGGGTGTCCAAAGGCATGGAACAGCCCACAATTCCTTTCTTGGCACATCATCTGCTGTGGCTGCCAGAATGTTTTGTCTGGCCGGCAGCCTGAGCTGCATGCAATATGCATGACGCTGTCAGTCATGTGATAAGTGGAGCCATGTGTCCACATACCTCTGCTAGTGACTGCCCAAAGGCGTTGACAGCCCACAGCAGCCTGTCAGTTGCCTTTGTGGCATCATTAGCTGCACCACTCAGGTCATCAGCAATGCGCTGCAGCAGCATACAGCAGACACATACACCATCACAATGCTGGTATTGAGTCGATATCAAAAGGTCCTTATGCGTAAGCCATGTTTCATAACAAAACACCACCCATGGACATACTGGGTGTGAGTGCAGAGTAAATGCAGGCTGTTTTGCTTCAGGGCTTCTCTAACAGTCCAACTCAGCATTCTCTTGTGCACCTGCTGCAAGCTAGGACTCCATCATGACTCCATTATGACTCAATGCCATGGACTGAGTCACACATCACATACCAATTGGACCACTGGACCCTTCAGCCCATCCTGAGGGCCTGTTTGACCTCCACAACCATTTTTGACCCGCACCAACCACACGCCACAGAAACAGACCATGCACACACCTGCACCTGCTGAAAGTCGTGGCTGAAGGCAGTGAGCCCTACGATGTCCAGGGTCAGCCGCTGCGTCTGGGTAGCAACATCAGTCATGAAGCCCTCACTGCTGCCACCATTGCTGCCGCCATTGCCGCCACCGTTGCTGCCGCTGCTTGGCAACTCATCAAGGTGCTGCTGCCAGATTGCCGACAAGCGGCCAGATCTGTAAGGTACAGCCAAGTCCAGGGCAGAGGCGGGAGTGAGTGAGGAACCCCAACACACCGCCTTCTTACTCCTCACTGACATCAGGCCTGTATCCCTCCAGGTTGTGGTGGCAGTGACAAAAATCAACTGCAGCTGATGTAAGACAGCATCTCATGACTTGAACATGGGTCAACATTGGGCGACACTGAAATAAGGACTCCCAAGACCAGCCCGCTCGTTGAGTAACTGCATCACACTGTCACACAGTCACACTGATAACCAGTACAAGTCGTGCCGCACAACGCTGCTGCCAAACTCACCGCTGCACCACGACATCAGCAAAGCGCTGCAGCTGCGCCTTGTTCCTGAAAGGCGTTGCACACAGTCGCCTGTGGCGTGCATTGTAGTCACCTTGGGACCCCAGGAGCCCCTTCTCATGGGTCACATACTTGTAGATGTCCTGCAGGTCAGGTGCAGGTCAGCCGCACGTCAGCCGCAGGTCGGTCACACTGTGCTTGTAGCCGTCACTCACTGGAGCTCATGGTTTGCAGTCACCAGGCTCGTCCAGTACACTTGTGTAATGGTAGTCAACTCAGTAGTCACTACTCGTTAGCAACTGCCAAGGGGGCCTGGCTGAGTATATGCTTGAAAGCACAATGAACTCGAGGTGATGGGGGTGCAGCACATGCCCCACTCACCGGAAGGTAGCGCATGTTGTAGTTTTTCACGTGGGTGGCACACACGTGCTGCACGTTCTCTGGGGAGTTGAGGAACACCCAACTGGTCGCCCCGTTGAGCGACGCAGGGTTGGCAAACCTACATGCACGGGGCAGGGCGACACATGCAAGTGGTGTGAGCTGGAGGGACATGATGCTGGATGGTGTTGTTTGAAATAATGGGAGCTGAGGGAGACACAGTCTTGGAAGGATCTGGTCCTGTGTTGAACACAGCAGGGTTGGCAGCCCGCTGGCGTCCTGCAGGACCAACAGTGTTGACAGTGGGATCAGTTGTTTGCCTGCGGTGACAGTGGCGCTTACAAGTGGAAATGCAGCTGCACGTGCTCTGCATACGTGACATTGTGGCGGTGTTGAGAAGCATCCAGTCTGACACCCTTTTATTGTGTTGAGAGGTGTGGGGGCTGTGTGGTAAATGTTGGTCAGGGGATGACAAGCTGGAAACCTTGGACTGTGCGGGTTACGCAAACAGGCACATCTGCTGCAGGCGTCCTGGTTCTCCAGCTGAATAAGTACTTGAAAGCATGTACAAACAACCTCAGCGCGCACAAACCTCGATCGCTGAGTGCAACAAGAATGCTGCAGGTGTTGTGCCCTGGTGTTTTGTGTGAGACTGCATACCTGCAGACGGGGCCATACTTCTGACTGAACTGCAGCATGGCGACGTGAAGGCCCTCGAAAAAAATTGCGCCGACGTCACCAAGTGATTCCAGGCTGAAGGGTGCAGGCCCGGGCACTGGGATGCCTGAAGCTGCCTGCTGCTTGGGTTGAGGGAGCAGTTGCTGCTTGAGGGCGCTGAATGGGCACCCAGAGGCTGCTGCTGCATCTGAAGCTACTGACTGGGCAAGGGACGAAACAGATCCCGCGCTGTTGCTTGCTGCTCGCCTCACAACAGATCTGCATCTGCATCTGGTTGCTGCAGTGACGCTGCTGACGGGGCTGCAGCTGCTCGCTGTGCAGGTACGCCCACCCAGCACTGCCGGATGACTTGAACTTGACAGAATCATTCCGAGACAATGACTGATGCTAGTGACCTCTCGGCAGCAAGGGGCACGTGGTGCAGCAACCTCAACGGTGATCGCCACAGCGACGACAAGACAGTATCTGATCCACAAGCTGTGGCTGTGGTAGGCTTTCTCAGGGTGTTTAATTGGTCTCTGTTCAAGCACTGAACGATCCGAGCTTGTCGAGCGCGTCCCCACTGACAGCTGATCGACTGAGGAGCACAAGATCCCAAAAAGCACCTGATCTACAGAGTTGCAGTGGTTTAAAATGACCATACAAGAGCTATGCAAGGCGTGAAGGATCCTATATCTTGAGAGACGTGTACTTGATCCGGGTTTAGTTCGCTGCAAGAGGTATGACACCACAGCCAGCCAAACATAACATCCTCTTATCAAGCGTTTGTTACACTGCAGAGAGCCCGTCGCGTCGTTGCCTCCGGGCCTGGCTGTCACTTTGACCCGACCGGCTTTGACCGCCCACGTACCTGCAGAAAGGACGATTTGACAGGCTTGGTTTCGTTACGAACTCAAAGTGCGCTGCAGATGCGATGCCACCGAGGAGCTGCCGGAAGAGAACCGGAATACACAGCAGTAGCAGCAGCAGGTGCAGCGGCAGCAGCCTGGTAGCAGCCAGCCGTGCCAGACAGTTCAGGTGCTCAATAGTTCAGTAGCTTCTAGCTTGGATATTTGAAAGCGATACAGTGAGCATCAGCAACGGCGGCAGAGAAGCGGGAAGGACCCAGGACCCTTCAACATGGGTCAAGACTTTGTTGCACGGAAAGCTGCCAAGAAGCAGCGCAAGCGTTCAGCCCGTGATGCTGAGACGGGCAGAAAGCAGAAGCGCAAGCGCAAGGAGGACGGGTTTGAAGTGGCAGGAGGTGTGTTGCTATGTTTGGGTTGTGCAGTAACACCATCTGGGGCTCAACCCTTGAGCAGCATCACACTGGCTGCCTGGGTTTCATCCAGTGGCAGCCACGCAGTTCCCATGAAGCATCTGCTCGTGATTGTGGGGCCTTGATGCGCTGGTGGTGCCTCTGTTTCACTTGTGTGTATGTGCGTATCTCATGCAGACGATGACGGTCTCGGCATGACAGCAGAGCAGGTCAAGCGGCGCCGCAAGAAGGGCAACAATGTGTCCCTCAGGATCAGCAGGTGTGACCCTCACTCTTATAGTTCCCAAGTTTTGCTACGTGTAATTTGGTGTATTGTAGTGTTCACACAGGGACCTCTCTCATGACATACACATCCAAGAAGTAGCGTTATGTTCATGGCCATGTCCATGCCTAGACGTCAGACGTCATCTCCAGCATTGGTCTGCATCCTGCGTGTTGGTGTCGACCGGGTTCATGTGCATGGGTGTGCATGTGTGTATGTATCACATGTTCATGGCTGGTGTGTTGCCGTTCATGGCCTGCAGGGCTGCATGCTACAAGCCCCCCCAGCTGACAGCAGAGGACCTGGACTGGGATGGCACAGAGAATGGCGGCGATGGTGGACGCAACACCTTTTCAATGGACGGCCTTGCTGAGGTGAGGCCACACAACTGAAGGCTGTTGGTTTTGCGAAGCATCAGCTTTGAAATATACTCATGCCACGCCAAGGCGTGCGGTTGTGCCTTGTGCAGTCACCCACTGCCCCTGTTGTGTCCATAACGCCCACTTCACCGAATGCGTTGCGCTGTACCCAGTGAGCTGGGGGTCGGCCCTTCGAATTTGATAGCAGTCACAAGAAACCCATGCACTGACTTGTTCTCGTGCTGTGTCCTGCCGTGCCATGCCGTGCTGTGCTGTGCCAGGCTGGTTATGACTCTGACGTAGAGGAGGCAGCTCAGAAGTACACCAAGCAGCAGCCCAAGCAGCCCAAGCAGCAGCAGCAAGCATCCCTCAAGCTTTCAACAGGTATGGAGACGTTGGCGTGTGACGTCTGCGTCAATAGGTTAGGCAGTGACTGCCACCAGCTGGTTAGGAATGTCGGTACCGGTTGGCAGGTATGGTTTGCGGTTGTGCTGCCCCTTGTGTGGCCATACCTTGCTGTCTTTCTGCAATGCCTTTCTTGACGACCTGCTGTATATTGTGTTGCTGCCCACCGCTTGGTGGATCGCAGCGGTCAACCTCCTCAACCCAGCAACAGCAGCCAAGTTGGCAGGAATGCAGCAGCAGCAGCAGCAGGCACAAGCCCAGCAGCGCCCCAAGCAAAGCCACCAGCAGCTGGATGACATCATCGCTTCGTCGCCGCTGCTCAAAGCCCTGAACGACTCGGGCCTAAACCCTGTCGTGGCCCGCTGCATGGCCAAGCTAGGGTTCAGCGAGCCGACGCCAATCCAGTCTGCGTGCTGGGGCCTTGCGTGTGCTGGGAGGGATGTGCTGGGGCATGCAGAACCTGGTAAGCTGCTGATCAGGGTTGATTGAAGCATGTGCTGCTCTGGGGTTGAGTAAACCCTGTGTCAGAATCTCCAGAGCAATGCTGTGGTTGATGATCTCGACCCAAAACCCGTGCCTTCCCAAGCTACAGCTGAGCAACGTGTTGGCTCATCAAGGACATGTGATGACTGTCGCTCACGTGCAACATTCAGTGATGTGTCTTTTCTGTGTGCTGTTTCGCCTCATGCAGGCAGTGGCAAGACCTTGGCGTACCTGCTGCCTGCGTTTGCGCACCTCTTGAGCAGCAGCAGCAAAAACAGCACTTCACAGCAGCAGCCAGGGGATGAGCAGGTGGTGCAGCCCCGCGTGTTGGTGCTGCTGCCGTCACGTGAGCTAGCGCAGCAGGTGCATGCGCAGTGCACTGCCCTGTTCAGCATCACAGGCATCAGCACAGCAGTAGTGTACGGAGGAGTACCAAAGGACGCTCAGGTGGGCGGCAAATATGTGCACTTCAGTGGTTTGCGATTCAGTAGGTTGCTGTCAATCGTGTCAGAGACTGAGTGAGTGGTCAATACCTTTTCTGTGTCTTGCGTTGGCGGTGTGACAGCCTTGGTGCAAGACCCTGAGACAGTGTTTGGCTTGTGCCCAGTATGGCGTGTCATGTTCATGACTTTCATGCAGAGAGTGACGCGTGTCATTTGCTGTGTCTGCTATCTTCCTGTAGGTGGACCTGCTGCGTCGCCGCAAGCCGCAGCTGCTGGTTGCAACCCCTGGGCGCCTGCTGGACCTGGTGGACAGTGGTGTGCTTGCCTTCAACCTGACAGACTGTGTCGTGCTGGACGAGGCCGACAAGATGCTGTCGGTGGGATTCGAACCCCAGCTGCAGCGTCTGCAGGTGCTGCTGCTAGGAACCAAGGCAAGGAAGGCTGCGGGCGCTGTGGCAGACAGAGGCGATAAAAAGAAGGGCAAGGCAGCCAGGAAGCAGCAGGAGCAGGCAGCAGGTGCAGCAGGACAGCAGTGTCAGGTGCTGCTGTTCAGTGCCACGTTGCCTAAGGCTGTGCGGGTGACAGCAGATGCCTGGTTGACAGGGTATGAGTCCGTTAGTTGCAGCGCTGGGGCTGACTCCATCAGCAGGACCATCACCCAGGTGGGTCTGACACTGCTGCTTGGTCCGTGTCGAGTCCAGTAAATTCTTGACCAGCATCTGCACCCCAAGTCTTGTGCAATCATGTTGGATCAGTATCTGCAGTGTGGGCCATTTCAGGTGCCAGGCGCGACTTGTGGGCCACCCCTTGCTGCTGGGAATTTGCAGCTTCTGACTGTGTATGTTTCGAGCACCTCACACATTGCCATCCCTGTTTTGAACATTGTACTTCATGCTTCTGTACTTCAGCGATGTGAAGTACGCCACCTCACATTGTCGTACTTCACTCTGCTGTACGCTGCAGGTGGTACACGTGTGTGCTGAGCACAAGAAGCCCACGAAGCTGCTGAAGCACATGGCAGCCATCAAGGCTTCATCAGAGGGCCTGCGCAACCCCCCACGTGTGCTGGTCTTTGCCAACAGGATCAAGGTAAGGCCCCAGATGTGTGGGACCGACTGTCACTGTTACTGCCAGTCATGGTTGCATGGTGCGGAAGAATTCTCTCTCTCTTGGACACCCTGTGGTGTGCTAAGCACTGCTTACCGTGTGCCCAATGTCTGCTGCTGTCTGCTGCTGTCTGCTGCTGTCTGCTGCTGTGTCTTGCCTCTCAGACGGTTCTGTTTGTGCACCGCACACTGTCCGAGGCCGGGTACCGGTCGGTGCTGCTGCATGGGAAGCGCTCGCAGGCAGAGCGGGACGCAGCTGTAGCTGACTTCAAGGCGGGAAAGTCACAGGTGAGGACTGCGGTCGACATGCAGGACACCCTTGCTTGCAGGCCTTGGATGGCTGAGCTCGGCGTGCTCTGTGCTGATGTTTCCAACCCAGATCTTTCCATCGACAATTTTATCTCTGGAACCCACGGCAGCTGCCATGCAAACCTCGGTGCTGGCATGTGCAGCGGGCTCGAGAAACATGATCTCCGTATCCTTGCCTTGTTGTCCTGCAGTCCTGCATCCTCACCCTGCGCTCCTGTCACGTGTTTACTCCCCTTGCTTTCACACACGCCAGGTGCTGGTGGCATCTGATGTCGCGTCTCGTGGCCTAGACATCCGGGGCCTGCCATATGTGGTCAACTATGACTTCCCCAGCAACCTGGAGGTGTACATCCACAGAGTGGGCCGGACAGGGCGACTGGCAGCAGCAGGTCACGCCTTCTCATTCTTCACACGCCCACTGGTAGGTCAAACAAAAAGGGGTGTGACCGCATGGTCACTCGCCCAGTGACACAGGATGAGGGGGTGTCATGGAGGGGGTGTCATGTCAACATGACAGTGCTCCATAGCATGCGTCAGCCTCATATGGATGGGTGTTTTACTTATTGTGGCAAGACTGCACGAGTGCTCTCCGGGGGCTATCCCCAAGAGCAGTAGCGCTACTGGTGGGCTACTCCAGCTGTGCATGTGCCTCCTGTCAGGAGCCGTGCACCGCTGGTGCTCGTGCTGGCCTCGCTGCCGCAGTCCTGCTCCACAAACCACCTCCCGACACATCTGCTGCTGCACGTCCATCGCCATGCCTTCTCTGCAGGCGAAGCTGGCTGCGCCCCTCGTGAGCCTCCTGCAGTCGCATGAACAGCCAGTCGACCCCAACCTGGTGCAGCTGGCCGAGGCCTGGGCTACTGCCGAGGCAGCCATCAAGGCCCAGGGGGGTTCACTGGCTAGCCTGGAGGCTGCAGCAGCAGCAGAGGGCGCAGGGGACGAGGAGGAGGAGGAGGTTGTCGCGGACGCAGCAGGAGCTGCCGCTGCTGCTGTGCCAGAGGACCTTCAGGTGACCTTCACACCGGGGTTTGGGGGTATATCCTGTCGTCGACCCGAAACCCATGCCACATGAAAGACGAACACGCTCACAAAATAGGCGCGTGCTGCATCACCCCTGCAAGACAGCAAGCACTGTGGTAGCAGTACCTATTCACCTACATGGCTCGGCAAAGCCGCGCGCCCACGGTAGGAGCCAAGAGGCGTATGGAGCCTGACAGGTTCTCAACATCAAAAGAGCCTCAAGACATCATTATTCCTTGTCCCTTTTGCTGCAGGAGGGCTTGTCTGAGCAGCAGAAGGTTGCATTGCTGGCAGCAGGGGCAGCCCAGCACGGCAGCACACAGCAGCAGCAGCAGCAGCAGCAGCCCTCAAAGCGCAGCAAGAAGCACGCGGGTGACACCATGATGGTGCCGCAAGGGCGGGGTGCAGCTATGGCAGCAGCAGCTGGCAGCAGTACTGATGCGGCAGCTGCTGCTCTTGTGCCGTTCATGCCTGCAGCTGCATTTGCAGGGGCCAAGGCTGGCTATGCCTTCAAAAAGGGCCCCAGGGGTGTGGGGTACTACATCGACCCTGTGCAGCAGCAGCAGGGCAAGCAGCAGCACAAGCAGCAGCGGAAGCTGGAGCATCAGAAGGTGCTGCAGCAGGCCATGAAGCAGTACAAGCAGCAGCAGCAGCAGGGGCAGCACCGGGAGCAGCCAAGCAAAGGGAAGAAGGCAAGAGTGACTGACGAAGCTGCTGGTGGTGCTGCTGGCAAGGCAGGAGGCAGCAGCAGCACAGCAGCACCAAAGCAGGAGCTGCCGCCGCTGCCTGGGCTTGCGAAGAAGCGGAAGCTGCCTGCGTTCATGACGTCAGGAGACCTGTCAGATGATGACGATTATGCCGGCAGGGTCATGGACAGCGGCAGCGATGGTGGCTCTGACAGCAGCGATGATGAGGGCCAGGGTTCAGCGGGGAAGGGCGGGCCGGGTTCATTGCAGCAGCGCCTGCAGAGGCAGCAGCTGGCTGCAGGCGGGGGTTCAAAGAGGCGCAAGGCGCTGCCAGGCAGGCTGAGGAAGAAGCTTGCGAAAGCAGCAGCAGGAGGGACAGATGGCGGCGATGGTGGTGGTGGGAAAGGTGGGAAAGGGGGCAAGAATGGGAAGAAGCAGTAGGCAAGCAGTGCACATCAGGAGCCAGGTTTATATTACCTTTCCGGCACTGGCAGCCGTCTGTGTTTCATGCCACAGCAGCTGTTGTCACTGCGGTGCGTGTCTGTAACCACTGCACCCTTTGTATACCTGTGGCTCATTGAAACATGCCTACGACGTAAGGTATTTGCAGGCACCTGTAATGCAGCTGGGATCGTAAGGAGAATGTGTTGGTGTGTGGCTTGTTGGTAGCTGTCATGGTGCTGTTGCCAACGGCCGTTGACTGCTTGCGTCAGCACTATGCTCAGAGGAAACCGTGCTATGTCGCCTTTCACAGACTACTTCATTTTTTAGACGTCGATGTGTGCTGCGACGAATGGGACCACCCAGGCTAGAACTGCGTGAGAAGTAGATCATTCTCATTCTCATGCCTGCCGGCTTAGCCAGCAACCTCAAGACATTGACTCGACGCTATGATGCTCTGCAGAAGCAGCTGCAGGCGTTCGTATCAGAGCGTCAGCAGCGGGAGTTTGAGCAGGCACTGCTTGTGGGCCTGTATGACTGCTGGGCTCTCCTCAACGTCAAAGGGGAGACTGCATACGGGGAACCTTGCGTAGATGAAGATTTTCTACTCATGCAGTGTGAGCTCTTGCAGTCTTTGACAGCAGCAGCAGCAGTACCAGTGACAGCAGTTGACCAGCAGCAAGGCCACAGTGCTGCACCACCTCTACCAGTGCTGCCTCCAACGCTAACACCGGCTGAAGCAGACGAAGAACGCTTAGCACCGAGACGTCAACCCATGTCCTACCTTGAGCACATCATCACAGCATCTCTTATTGAGGAGGTTCAGACCATGACAGCACAGGAGCTCGCAACAGGCTACAACGACACTGTGTTCAGCTTGCTACTACATCGGCCAGCTTGCTACTACATCGGCTTGACAATGAACAAGTGCTGTATGGTGCCGCACGTCAAGACACCATCAAGGACCTTGCAAGCTGCTGGGACAGGTATGGCCAGCCACCCTGCAAGGACACACGTTCAGCACAGCCTGTCCTAGACCCGCATCCTGTTTTGCCGGTGCCTTCTGTTGCACCTGCTTTACTCAGACTTGTTGGGAACCTTGAACTCTTACAACATCGTTACTTGAGGCTTGTTTCTGACAACTGGGCAACAACTGTCGTGCCAACTGCTGGACACCCCTGCACAGCAAACAATTCAAACCGCAACAGCACCTTATCCTGCGCCGTGTGTGTGTCCTGCCACCTTGCTGCAGGCATCACCGGCTGCTCATGTCAGCAATTCTGGCAGGCCGGCCAGAGCTGGTCGCAGCGCTCACAGTCTATGACCTCAGCACACTACAACCAGGGCCAGAGGGCTTTGTGGCAAGCACTGCCAACAATGCAGCCGTGCCGCCCCTCATGCACCTCAGCAACCTGCAGATGCAAGACATCTCATCGGGGCTTGTGGTCTTCACGCGCTTGCTGCAGCAGGTCAAGGAGCAGCAGCAGCAAGCACATGTTGAGAGCACCAGCTCCAGCAGCAGGTGTGGTGCAGCAGCGCCTGCTATTACCACGTTTGAGCGCGTGATGGACAGTATTGAGGCAACCAGCCAGAGCACGGGGCGCATGGCAATCGCTCTGCGGAAGGAGTACACTGTGCGCGCCAGCGCTGCCGGGTGGATTTTGGGGTGAGCAACGCAGCCCTGCCTTGTCCTCCCAGGCTCTTCGTGTGGGGTCACTGATGTAGATCCTCTGATCCTTCACTGATTTCCTCGCAGATGGGTCCTGTTTCATGTGCTGAGGGCTATCTCATGGTGCTGTTCCCATCGACCCATCATCATGCATGTTTGACCCCGCGGTGCATGGCCTGTGCACCATGCATGAGCATACCAGTGCCTTTCGAAAAGAATGCTGCTGGAATTTTGTTCATGCAAGATAAAGCTGTAACCCTGCCTGAAACTGCGCTCAAGTTGTGCCGAAATGCCTTGTAGTTCA
>QAXK01006657.1:0-12898 GCA_004335735.1 Chlorella sp. KRBP
GCGCCAGCAGCACCCGGCAACGCATGGGAGGGCGCGGCCCCACGCTCCCATAGATCATGGCTCTCAGCGGCGTATGCTGCAGCACGCCATTGGTGTGTCCCAGGGCATCAGCACAGATGTTTCCCAGAGCTCTCGCACCAGGTCATTTAATATGCGCCACTGGTCCCGCCGTGGCGAAAAATGCCCCCTCCCACACACCTCAGTAGCCCGTGTGCTGCAGTGGCCTCCCTTGCGATTCTGACAGGTAAATAGCAAGCAGGTTGTCGGTCAGGGCCGGTCGTCCTGTGGGATGTTTGCGGCCTCTTGAGCTGAGTTGCGGTGCGCCGTATGTGCCAGCACTGCTCTCCAGCGCCCCTGCTGCAGAGCTCTGCTGCTCCCCCGTGGAAAACCCTTGTTGTGCGCGCGACCCCCCAGCAACAGCATTTTCGCAGAAATGAGAGCGGCTGTCCCGCCACCCGATGCGCTTGTATATTTCTCTCCCCGCCCCCGTGACCTTTCACCAGGAAGCTGCTTCCCCAGGGACCTGCTTTCCACACTCTAGGCCATCACGTCCCCGCAGGTGCACGCTACGACGCTCTTTGTCCGAGTTCTTTCACTCCGCGCTCCCTTATGGCAGGCAGGGCCCAGTAGGTGGCAGGGGACGTTGATGGTGGGCCAGCGTAGCGGTCGCGAGGATGGCGTGACTGACGACGGGGGTGAGCGCAACAAGCCGCGGCTGCAACGGCGGCGGCACGCCTGCTTGTGTGCGAGCGGGCATTCCAGGACTGGCTGAGCGACGAGAGAGGGGGATTGAGCGTTGACTGACCGAGCGTTGACTTTTTGAGGCGTGCACCCTGCGCAGCAGGCTGTGCATTGACGTCCAGGCTTTGCGTTGCGAGGGGGAAGCGCGACCATGGCCACCCCAGGCCATGCTGCATCATCTCGTGCGCATCGCACTTACTGGATGGGACGGACGACTGAAAACTGCTCACACTTTTTGCCTGGCTTTGAGCCTGTCACGCTGGAGCCGCTTTGCGGGGGCGGCCTGGTCGACTGCCGGGTGGGCACCCACCTGTTTTGTATGAGCGCCAAGGGTGGGACAGCAACCAAAGCAAGCAAGTTTTAGGAGGCCTTGCTTACGCACCGGTGATGGCAATGACCAGCACACCGTGCAGGCCGCAAGAGGGCTGGATATGTGCAGGCCTCGCAACGTGCGTGGCGTGTGTTTGCGCAGCCCGAGCCGTTTTTCCAAGCAAGGCCGGCGCGCGCAACACCGCCACGCACTAGTGCTCCTGCACTAGGAGGCGAGCATGATGCACTTTGCCCTGCACAGGCTCCTGAGCAGTGGTGTTTGGGAAGAGGGGGGGCGAGACGCCCTGGAAAGCAGAGGGGGGTGCACACGTGGTGGTCTTGCACTGCCTTGCCTGAAGGCAGCCGCACCCAATGAGCGTCTTGCATGTCCAGCGCCTCGTCTTTTTTCAGTCGTACAGCACCGCATGCCGCAGGGCCCCACTCTAGTTTACGCCTTCTGACGGGCGCGCACGGCGCAAGGCAGGCAGCACCCTGTTTAGCCTCTCGATTTTGAGCACCTGTCAGCGTCCACACGACGCTCCTCCGCATTACGGTCACTGTGACAGCAAGGACGGGCGGTGTGCGCTCTGCACCTGGCTTGGTGTGATCACGCCTGTGGCCAGCCTTGACTGTGATGTGATTTGGGGTCGTCTGTGGAAGTGGCTGTGTGGTGTGTGGGCGCCCTTGATTGCCGTTGTGGGTGGCAAATGGAAGGGGGGATGCGGCGCAACCAGGGGGTGCAGGTTGCTCTGCTCCAACGGGGGGAAATGCGCTGCGCGGGGGTCTCCAGGGTGGTCTGTCCTGTCGGGCAGGCTGTTGCGTGCTCTTCGTTTCTGTTGCTTGAGAGTTCCGTGCACTTGCTTTTGACGCGAACACTACAGCTTCCTTCGCCTGCGGGTCCTTGCGGTGCCCATGCTGGATAACCGTGGGCTGCCTGACTCTCTCCGCCTCTACGGCTGACAGCACCGAGGGAACCTGGGCTATTTGTGATGAGTTGGAGAGAGGGCTGCGGCAGTGTGCGACGCGCCTGTCGTGTGGTGGCTTGCGGCCACTTGAGAGTGAACGAGCGAACCTGCCCAGTGGACAAACTGATAGGGCTGATCATCAGGCCGCGTACAGCTTGGTGCCCCCCGGCCTGTGCGTCTGCATGTCACCATGCGCATCCGGCAACGGGAGGTGCTCCTGCGCTCCCTGCCACACTTACAGAGCTCCCCGCCCCCCCTCATGTAAGATATTGGGCTCATCCTGACTCAACCTCGACCACCTTGCAGTATGGCCAGCACAGAGAGAGCGCATGCAGCGAGCAGTTTGGGCGTTTGACAAAGGGAGAAGCAATCTTTGTGTGTTCGTAGCCGCATCACCCCAGCAGTCATACCAGACCGCCAAGCGGTGCCAGCTGCAGACCCCGAGTTCCTAGTAAAGCTGCCTGCTGGTGGCCAGAGGACAGTGGACGACATCACGGCGGCGCGCACCAACAGTCTCCAAAGTCTCGGGCATCAGCAACTTGAGCACGCGAAACCGAGAGGGTCCGAATATATCCAACGAGAGGTGCTGGGCCCTTATGAGGGCAGCGGTAGGCCAGCAGCACCCCAGCCATAACAGGACATGAGAAGCAGCGGCAGCGCCACCGTTTTATGATGTGTTCTGTGCTTCGAGTATGTATGAGTGTGCAGACGTTTGGCAGGCGGGGTCACTGGCGCCGACCGTGGCACCAACCCTGGCAACCCACCGCACCCAAAGAGCGGCACTGCGGGCGACAACCCATAGTGCACACATCGCCCAGCAAGCTGCGGCAGGCGCTGCGACGGGGGCACTGCCAAGTGGCTGGTGAGGGGCAGCGGGTTGACCCTGCACGCCATGAGCTCTACCTACCAGAGCCATGCATCCCCCGCCCCCTCTGGCCCCTCTGAAGTGCTGCTGGCTGTCCCCCGTCACGCCCCAAGCTGCTGCAGCAGCGCCGCCGTCAGCGGCACGCGCGACACCGCCTGGAAGCGGGGCACGGCGTACTTTTCCCGGATGGCGGCCAGCTGCGAGTTGCCGGCAATGGCCTGGTGCAGCTGTGCCAGCGCGCGCGTGCAGTCCAACAGGTCGCGCGGCGCGTAGGTCGAGTAGTGCTGCAGCGTGCCGTCCCAGGCGGGCCGCCGCAGCATCAGGTTGGCCAGGTACACGGACGAGGCGGCAATCTCACTGGGCAGATACCCCATCATGATGTGGTCCAGCAGGGAGAGCTCGGCGAGGTAGTTGCTCAGGTAGTGCAGCAGCTCGTCTGGGTTGCACACCTGCGGGTGGTAGGGTGGTGGGATGCGGTGCGGGCAGGTGTGCGTGAGCATCCACATGAGCGGGCCACCCCCCGCATAGTCCCGCCGCATGCTTGCAGCGAGCAGGCTGTTGGTAAGGGCGTGCCGTCGCAGGACGCGCGCCCTCACGCGCACCTGCAGCAGTCTCCGCAAAAAGGTCTTTGCCGTGGGCACCGCGAGCTCGTAGTTGAGCTTTTTGAGCACCGTCTCCTCCATGGCCACCACCTGCTGCTTGCTGTAGGTGCTGTCGGTGATGTAGCAAAAGTCCGTCACGTTGGGCGGGTAAATCTCCTCGTACTTTGCCGCCACCCACATGCACGCCACGCCCACCAGCTGCAGCTGGTTGCGCTGCACCACCAGCCGGCTCAGTAGCCTGTCCACGTAGTTGATGGTCAGGTAGAGCGTGTCGGCGCAAAGCTTGTACTCCTCGGCCACCTCCACCAGCCAGTCCACCAGAATGGCGCGCATCTTGCTGTTCATGTCCTTCTGGATCTCCTCCAGGTAGCACGGGTTGGGCCGCCGCCGCCTCTGCGAATTCGTGTATTAATGGCAAATCGCAGGTGCCGCACGGCTTCAGGGGGCGCGGCGCAACCAGCGCCAGCCGCAGGCCGCAAGCGCTGCGTGCAGACTCTGGCGCGCATCAAAGGCTGGCAATTGCCAGTGGTGGTCGCGCGACGCCTGGTGGATGTTCGTCGCGCACGCTGCGTGGCTCACCTCGGCGTCGAGCAAGTGCGCAAAGATGGCGGGAGCGTAGGGCGCGCACGCGTTCACGTCCCGCCTGTTGAGCGCGTCCACGTCGACCCACGTCTCAAAGTCCTGAGGCTCTTCTGCTCCTGCTCCTGCTCGCACGCAGCATCCGTCTACGGCGCGACATCAGGCGCACGGCGCCGGTCATCCACGTCGCGCTCATCAGCAGTCCCAGCGCGCACCTGCTGGAGCTGCTTCCGGCTCCAGCACGATCGGCTGCTCGGGCTGCTGCTGTTTCTGCGAAAAGTCGTAGCTCTTCTGCGCCAGCCCGAGCGCTCGCTGCTGGAGCGGCTGCTCGAGGCCGGAAGCTCGAGCCCGGACGCTCGCCGACGCTTTCGCTCCCTGCACAGCACGAATGGCATGCATGCACAGCGATTACAAGCTCCTGCCTGCGTTTCAGCAGTCTGCGAGCTCCTGGCCGAAGGGTGCATCCGCGAACGGCAACTGTCCCCCATCCCAGCCGCACCTTGTCCGGCCTCGACTTGGCGAGCACGTCGTCGTGGTTGCTGATGTCGCCCAGCGCAGTGCGCGGCTGCTGCTGAACTGGCTCATTGCTCGACTTGCTTGTTAGCGTGAGGCCGCCCTCGCGCTCGACAAGCTGCTTCAAAGCCATGGGCACCAGCGCTAGCTACTCATGGACGCCCTGACTGAAGCTCGCGTCGAGCACGCGTGTGTGTCTTTGCACCGCGGCATAGAGCCCCAACAAGTGTGATGGCCAACAAAAGTGAGAATGGGGACCCACACATACACTCATTCTCAAGGTGTACGTTGTGGCCCTGGGGCCCTCCGTGGTGGTCGTGTGCCGGCACTCGCTTGCTGAGCGCGTGCTGGTCCCTTCGTGGCCCCACTTCCCACCGTGACGCCGCCCCGCCCTGCCCCCGACGCCGCCTCTGCCCCTGCCAGCGCCAGCGCGTCCCTTGCCGCCCGTTCCGCCTGCTCCCAGGGCCGCGGCGCCGGCCACACCTCTGGCACGCACGGGTGAGCCGCCACCGAGCCTGCCTTGAGCTGCCGCACCCACCCCTTGTACGACTCTGCGTCCTCATCATGCGCCATGCCCGCCCGCACCCCGCGCCCGGACCGGCGCCGCAATCGTGCACCGCCGCCCACAAAGCTGACGGCCAGCGCCATGCGAGGCTCGGCGCCGGGCCCCTTGCAGCCACCAGCGGCGTGCAGCGTCCAGCCGTGGTGCCAGCTCACGTCGCCCACTTCCATGGCCCCTGGGCAGGCACGGCGGTCACACATGGCGTCGTGGCGTAGTGTGAGCAGCGCTGCGCTCGGCCATGCGCGTGAGATTCAGCAACGCTCATTCAGCTGCGCTAGCTACACCCACGCCCGCAGGACTCAAGACCTCACCAGTGTCGCTGATGGTGTAGCCCCTCGTGCTCAGGTCCATCCCTGAGAGGTCGTTCCAGAAGGGAAGGGCAAAGTCCCGGTGCGACCCGGCGGCAAACATGAGCCCAGAGTCCACCATGTCGTCAGGCGACTGCACCGTGGGCGCCGCTCTCCTCGTGCGGTGTCGCTGTTCTGCCGCCCCGGGGCCTTGTGAAGGAGGCTGGCTGTGGCTGGCTTGGCCAAGGATGCGCCGCAGAGGCACCCACGCCGTGACAAAGTCGTTCGTGTCAAAGGGCGCCATCCTGGGTTGGGACAGCAGCGCACGCAGGAGGCAAGGAGTGAGTGTTTAGGTGCCATGTCTAGGTGCGAGGTGACTTGCCTCCACCCCTGTCTACACAGACCTGAGGTCGGAGTGCCAGTTGGTGATGCTGAAGCCGGGTTGCTTGATGAAGATGCAGTCCTGCGCGCACCAGCCCGGCAGCGCGTGTTCACCTGTGCTGGCACGCTGGCTGCGGGCATGGCGGCGGGGAGGCCACAGCATGCCGCTGTGCCACTGGCTCATGCGGGCCACAACACCACATGCGATGACCTTGATGCGCGCACCTGGTAGAGCCGGATGCGTGGCACATCCAGCAGCTGTGCCGCCACGCTTGCCAGTCGCGTCACCACTTCGTAAACCGCCGGCACCTCCCTCCACGTGTTGAACACCTGCAGGAAGCCCAGCTCATCCACGCCCTGCTGCCGCAGCAGCCGCATGGCCTCCTGCTCGGAGGCCGGCGTGGCCTGCACGTCCGGGCAGAGCACCCGCACGCGGTGCTGCAGCGCCTGCAGGCGGCGGCGCGCGGTGATGGGCTCCAGGTTCTGCTTGAGTGGTGCGACGACGGCTGCGTCCAGCAGGCCGGGCGTGGACAGGAAGCCACGCCGCTCGAAATGGAGCAGTTGCGCGTCCGACAACCGCCTGGGTGCCGGCGGTGCAGCGCTGCTGGTGGGTGCCGCTGCTGCAGGTGCTGGAGCTGCCCCGCAGCGGCATGCCTGCCGCTCCTGCGCATGCCAGAGCCGCCGCCGCTGCTGCTGAGCGTGCCGTGGCGGCGGGTGGGGGGAGGGACCCCAGGAGGTGGCCCCAGCACCTTGAGCACGGCAATGCGCTTCCTGCATTGCTGCTGCTGCTGCCTGTGCTCTTCCCTCGCTCTCCATCCGATTTGCAAGCCCCTTCTGCACCTCCACCAGCCTCCAAGGCAGGGCGCTTCGCGACAGCAGCACACGGGAGAGCAGCTGCATGCGCGAGGTCGAGAGCGTCGTGGCCTGCGGTAGGAGCTAATGGCAGCGGACGGAGGGTACCCGTGCACCGTGGAGGACATTTTCGCGGACTTCACGAAGCGGAAGAACGGGATCCTCAAGGCGCTGACCGATGGTGCGCATCACGCTGCTGCATGGGCCAATTGCCCGTCGCTGGGACGCTGGGCGCGAGAGTCTGGAGGGTTGTTTGCCTCTGTAGCTCTGCACGGCTGCAGATCCGTGCACCGCGTTGGCGTGCGTGCAGAGTCGGACGAGCTCTTCGCGGCCTGCAGTCCGGAGCTCGACAACCTGTGCCTCTATGGTGCGCAGCTCGGCAGAGGGAGCAGCTCAGCTGCGCGATGCGGCGAGGGGAGCGCAGGCAGCAGCATAAGTGTCAACAGCGACACAGCGACGACACGGGCTTGCTCATTGAGCGTGCTCGCGTTTGGCGCTCTCCTGGCACTTTATCGCGACAGCAGCTTGGGCTGCAGCCCGCACAGCGCGCGATGGGCGCTGCAGGTGCACGGGCGCTGCAGCACATTGGTTCTGCAGATGGTTCGCGCAGCCTCTCTCGCGAGTGCAGCTCCACCTGCTGTCGCCTCTGCAGCACGACCGGCACGAGGGCGCGCAGCAGCGCAGGGATCTGGGCTCGCAACAGAGGCAATGACGCAGGGGGGACCAGCAGCTGCTCGATGCTCGAGGATCGAACGTAGCTTGCACGAGCTCAGCACGCTCAGCAGGAATGCTCTCCAACTCTCTGTGCGCGTGCGTGTGCAGGAATGAAGGATGGCAGCTGGCTGGTGGGTCCTCCGGCGGAGGAGGTGCCGCCCGAGCTGCCGGAGCCATGCCTGGGCATCAACTTTGCGCGCGACGGCATGCCGCGCAAGGAATGGCTGGCGCTGCTGGCGGTGCACTCGGACACTTGGCTCCTGTCCGTCGCCTTCTACTACGGGGTCAAGTTGGAAGCGCAGGAGCGCATGCGCCTCTTCAAGAGCATCAACTCGGCGCCCACGCTGTTTGAGATTGTCACAGAACGGCGGCAGGCGCCGGCGGGCGGCTTCAGCGGGGGCGCTGCGGCAAAGGGAACAGGCAACCACCTACACAGCAACAACCACAGCAGCGGTCCAATGGCGACAGATGGGCCAGCTCCCAAGCGGCCCCGCATGGTGGGTGGGCGGGTCGGGGGCAGGCGGCCGCAGCACATGTGCAAGGGTCGCTGCAGTGACAGCCAAGGGCACGCTGTGGCCTTGTCCCGTGCTGCTTGTGCTTTGCAGGACCGGCCACACTCGTCAGCAGTGGTCACAGGCAGGCTACTCACAGAGGCAGACGTGTCACCGGCACTCACAGGGCGGCAAGCAGAGGTGCGGGGCACGCCAGCATGCTCAGCGGGGCAGCCCGTCAGTAATGGAAGGGCAGCAGCGCAGACATCCGCTTGAGTTGGGTTGCTAGCTGCTCGCCGATCTGGCGCTCAGGCCTTACCTGTGGTGCACGCTCTACCACCAACCCTCGCAGCTCTACTGGCCGGACGACCACAAATGGTACCTGGTGGAGATCCAGTCAGTCAACGTCAAGGCCCGGAGAGCAAAGTGCGTGGTCACGACGGGCCCAGCACACGCAGCGGGGAGGGCGCCTGCTGCCAGCGGGCGAAGTGACCGCGGAAGCGACAGCTCTAGTAGTTGCGATGTGTTTGTGGTGTGCGCGCAGGATTGTGTACGCAAGCGGGGAGTTTGAGGACGTAGACCTTGCAGAGATCCTGCGGGACTCACACATGGCGCTCCTCTAACGCCGGCCTTGGGGCGCGCACCTCCCTCCTCCCTCCTCCCTCCTCCGTCCCTGCTGCGCTCATGGCGCCCCCCTGGAGATTGGGGCGCACGCACCGGACAGCCTGACCTACCTCGGGACCTGGCACGCACAGCCACTCACCTCCTCGCCGCCTCGCATGTCGCCCATCAGCCAGCGCCCGCGGCGCCGCAGCTTGCGCTAGAGGCAGCGCGCCCTGAGCTCAGGTGCTGGCCGGCAAGGCGGCATTGGGTTAGCGCGTCCTGCCGTGGCCGTGCTGCCATGTGGTCGTGCTTCAAGGCGCATCCACACCTCACCGGCACAAGCTTGCTGGGGGCGGGAGGGCCAGTGGTTTGCATGGCGTGTGGGCCAGAGCGCGTGTGCCTTGTGGCGTGGGCTTGCGGATGCCTGATGCGCCGTGGCTACGCGGCACGGATGGCGTGAGGTGCCACCCTCGCTGCCAGCGCACCTCCTCCTCCTCTCCCTATGCATCTTTCATTTTTCTGCTTCCCTGGACCGTCCTGCCGTGCACATGGCGTGGCGCGCAAGTGCTGCCAATGCCTCGCTGTGTCGCGCTGCGGAGGGCACGATGACACGACTCTCTTCTTGGGCCTCTGTCACATGTTTGCATTTGATCACCGGGTGCGTACACCACGGACGGCACGCATGCGCTGCGTCCCTGACTTGACACTCAGTGACTGTGGGCCCCCTTGACAGTCTCGGCCCCGGACTGCCTGCGTGTGCTTCCCCGAGTCCTGCAGTTTTGGGGTCCTGCGCTCCCGGACTGGCGTGTGCGTATTCTTCCCCCCTGGCCCTTCACCGTTGTTCTCATCCTCCCCCGCGTGCAACCTTGCCTCCTCAGGACGTTGCGCGTCCCCGGGCTCCACCCCGGGCCTCCCAGGCAGCAGCCCCACCTCATCACGCGCTGATCAGAGGCTAACTGCAGCCTCCAGAGGAATCCTACTCAGCCAACCTGACTGGAGCACCGAGTTGGGCCTGCCCACCTTGTGGCTTGGCGCTCTTGGAGCTCTGGGGCTTCTGTATCGGCACCTGAGCTCAGCAGTCATCTGCTTCTGCTTCGAGTGCAGGGCGCGCACCGCCGTCACAGCAGCGCCACAGCCTGAGCGGCCATTCGCTCTGCGCGGAGTGGTGCTCACCTCCTGGGGTTCTTACCTCCCTCAGAGAGCAGTCGCGAGGGAGCCCCCGAGTGCGCGGCGGCATGGCGCACTGGCGGCAGGCGGACTCTTCGCCTGTGTGCCCGGAGCCCAAGGTCTTCGTGGGCCAGCTGCCTTTCGAGGTCGACACACAGTCGGTGCAGGACTTGTTCTCACAGTATGGCACCATCCGCAGCTGCCAAGTCATCACGGGGCCCGATGGACGCAGCAAGGGCTGCGCCATGATTCTCTTCTCGTCCTGGGCGGAGGCGGAGCAGGCAGTGGACTCGGAACTTGGTTCGACGCACCTCGGGGGCAGCAAGCCCATGGTCGTCAAGTTCGCCGACCCGCCCAGGCGCGGCGAGGGGCCCATCGTCGGCATCGCGCCCAAGAAGCTCTTCGTGGGGCAGGTGCGCGCGAGGAGGGGCCGCGAGGTAGGGAGGCGGTCTCCCGACCCAACGCTCAACATGCCGTGATCAGCGCTGCAGGAGGCACAGCCGCAGCACGGCCATGCCAGAGCGGCCACCACCGTGCAGCTGGCGGCGGCAGGGGTCGGTGGGGCCGGGGGCTCCTTCGAGCGCCCACACACGCTCGCGCGGGCGAGGCCCCCTTGCCAGGTCCCTGGCTCGCCAGCAGGCAGCGTGGAGACGCAGGAGGAGCGATGCATTAGCGCTGCACCACCAGCCATGCAGACCTGGAGGCATGAGTGGCGAGGAAACGAGGCGGGGCACTCGGAGCCGCGCGCTCCGCACGCTCTCCACCTCCTGGCACGCTGGGGCATGCCACCCACCTGTCTAGCAGTGCTGGGGGCCAGTACAGCAATAGCAGCACGCAGATGCCAGCCACACTGGCACGGCTGCCGCAGTGCAGCAGCAGTTCGTTCTGCCGGCACCCGTCCCGACTTGGCGCTCCGGCGTTCAAGCGACCGCACACGCAGGCCCTTGCCCGTTGGCGATGCCATGCCAGCTGTGCCATGCTGTGCCCGTTTGCCGCTTGTTGGACGCGTGCTTGCAACCGCAGATCCCCAGCAACAGCACCGACGAGCTGCTCCGCTCCCTCTTCGCCCCCTTTGGCAACGTGGTCGAGGTGCACCTCCTCAAGAAGGGCGTGGGCAGTGGGTGCGGCTTCGTCACGTACGACCGCTGGGCGGCGTGTGAGGCGGCTATAGAGGCGCTGCACGGCAAGACTCAGCTCGAGGGGGCCAAGATGCCAATGGTGGTCAAGTTTGCGGACGCAAAGGTGAGGGCTTGGCGCCGTGGTTGGGGCGGGCGCGTGTCGCAGGTGACGAGCGGCTACCAGTATGCTTGGCGCCTAGGGTGGGGGCAGGGGCTGTGCTCAGCGGTTCAATAGGGAGGGGCACGGCAAGCCGTACCATCGGGGAGGTGCAGGCAGGGGCAGGGGGTTGTAGGTTTGCAGCAGGCTGTGTTTAGAGGGTGGCAGGGCTGAGTGGGTGGCTGGGATGCTCCGCCACCTTTTGGCTTGCTGGCCACCGCCTGCCAATCGCCGTGACGCATTGTCCGCAGGTGCCCCTGCAGGACAATGGGTTTGGCGGCAAGGGGCGCGGTCCAGGGGGCTACGAGCCAAACATGCTGGGCGCAGCGGCAATGGCGGGAGCCATGGCAGCCAAAAAGGTGGGCAGGTGGCGTGAGCAACCAGAGGGGCTGCGTATGTGGGCGATATCGGGGGCCATGGCAGCCAGGCAAGGTGGGTCGGGGCCGCGGGTTTCATGGTTGGGCTGAGCAGGTTGCATCGTGCTTGGGCAGGTCCCGGAGAGACAGCGGCTCTCAGCTTGCAGCCACAGCCTGATCAAGCAAGCGTCAAGCAGCCACAGGCCGCCAGGCCTAATCAAGCATGCGAGCGTCAACGCTGCTGGTGGGTGTGGCTGCGGCCTCACAGCGTGTGTGTGCCTGCCTGCCCTCTTGGAACTGCTGTTTTGCTGTCCTGCAGGTGTACGGTGGGATGGCCGGGCCGCCGTTCCCATACCCTATGCCAGGATACCCCATGGGCCCCGGCATGGGAGGGCACATGGGCGGCATGCCAGGGATGGGAGGGTACAACATGGGAGGGTACGGCATGGTGAGTGTGATGTATTTACCGCTGTGATGTAATCACCGCAGCGGTACCGCCTGTACGTACAACAGGCGTAGTACACTTGCTGTAAACGCCGGCACTCCGCAGTGCGCTGCAGCGCTCTGGTCGATCAGCGGCTGAGTGGATCGTTCAGCGTATGGCTGCACGCCGCAGCCACCTGTGCAGCAGGCGTAGCTAGCGTCCAGCCCACCCCAGCATTAGGGTTCGGGTTAGGCGCACAGCAGCTGGCCCATGCACGCTGAGTGTGCTGTGCGCGGTGTACACGAGAGGGGCTTGCATGACACGCTGGCACGCTGGCATGCCCATGCAGCGAACGGTACCGATCAGGCAGCAACGGTACCGATCAGGCAGCAATGGTGTGTGCGGTGTGTGTGCTGTTGCCTGCGCAGGGCGGAATGGGCATGATGGGTGGCATGGGCATGCAGCAACCCGGCATGCCGCCAGGGATGCCGCATGGGATGCGGGGAGGTATGGGAGGGCTCGGGCCCGGCAGCAGCGCGGGAGGAGGAGGGCCCAGGGTGCCGGGGGTCGGCAACCAGGCGATGCAGGCTTCCAAGATGGGCAGTGGGATCGTGGACGAGAGCAGCAAGCAGTGGTGAGTTGCTCGCATTCACACAGGGCGTTTGGAGGGCAGTTAGTGGGCGTTTATCATCATCATTGCGTGGCGTTCACGACAGGTGTCATGATGCTGCAGCCGTCACGAAAGATCGCCAGGCGTTCAGAGTGCGTGAAATTCAGAGAGGCGCACGCAGAGTGCAGCACGCAAGGAGAGCACTTGCCGTGTCAGCCAAGGTGCGGCAGCGTGCGCGCCCCACGGCGCCGCGCGCGTGGCGTGGATGGTGGCGCGGCAAGCACTGCAAACAGCACAGCACGAGCACTGCAAGCAAGCACAGCGAGCAACCACAGCAACCAAAGCACGGCAAGCAAGCACAGCAAAATCGTGCACGTGTGATCCTTGGCATGCTTGCGTGCGTGCGTGCGTGCGTGCGTGCAGGAAGCTGTTTGTGGGCCAGGTGCCGTTTGAGGCCAACGAGATGGACGTGTGGGGCGTCTTCAGCCCCATTGGCAACATCCTGGAGCTGGTCATCCTGCGCACGCCCCAGGGGAAGAGCAAGGGATGCGCCTTTGTCACGTACGAGACCAGGTGGGTGTGTGGGTGTGTGTCGCGTGGTG
>QAXK01006668.1:0-24034 GCA_004335735.1 Chlorella sp. KRBP
CAAGGTGGTGTACACATCTGCTGGGAAGGCCGGGCATTTTGTGGCCCGCAGTCTCTCCGAGGGATTGGAATCCTTCTCCGCGGATCCTTCTCCGAGGATAGTTACAGCCAGACTTGCACGCAGTAGCATGTTGAAATCAGGTCAGAGGCAGGCTCAGCGTCAGTTGGACACAATTGCCCATAAATTAAGACGAAGCTGCAGCATACAGCCTACAACAGGGCAAGCAGGTCAGAGTCAACGTCAACAAACAAGGTCAACATAACTGCTCACTGTGGCTCGGCCAACAGACTTGTAAGTAGTGGTGACGACAACACATAAGAGCTCAGCTGATAAATACAGAACCAGCACCTGCACCATGCAGGGAGGTCCACAGTACTTGGCAGGGGGGCATGGCAGGCACAACATTGCGACAACCACACCAGCCCAAAAAACAGGGCGCAGGTGCATGAGCACGCACCAAGCCCCAGCAAAAACCATTGGGTTTGTGCAGGGCGTCGGCCTGTCGTGAAGGAACACTTGTGCAGGCAGTCTTTCCAGCAGATGCAGATGCACGTGGCTTACAACAGCAAGCTGAGTTGTATGCCGAAAAAGCCATGTTGCCAGCCTCGAGCTACAATTGTCAGGCCCTTGAAGAGTTGTCCTCCAACAGCAGCCAAGACACGGCGCCCGTGCCAGTCCGCTTCAGGACTCATGGACACAAGATTACGTAACATGGACGGCAACTGACTAGTAGACAAGTACGGACACACGTTGGTGTAGATTCACAAGGCAAACCCCACATGCACGGAACAGCCCAACAACTAATCTAAACGAGCTGCAACTGGATGGCAGGGTTCTGTGAGACCCACCCTTGGCACTATGTATTGGTGTTGCATGCTGTCGCACCGCCCACACTGATACCCCCACCAGGACCCACACACTCATGGGGCTGCTGCCAGCGAGCCAGCCTTCCTACGTCATGCATTGGCATCATACCTGACGGCGGACTCATGGCCCACAACACCTGCACATACAGTCATCTGGTGCCGGGGCACCAAACGTAAGCGCATGCACCCCTCGAGCTCATGCAGCACCATGGCAACGTCACAAAGACCACATAGCCCAGACAGGCTTCGTGTTGTTTTGTGGTGGGATCACAGGCCGCTGTCTTGAGGCTGTATGGCCACGTCTTTGTAAGTATCAGGGTGGTAGATGCAGATCACAGCGATTGCTGCATCAAGCGCCTAGGCTCTTGGGGGGGCCACAGGCCACCTCGTAAGGGCGGCACTTCCCTATCTACCAAGAGGACATGCTGCATGGAACAGCGCACCCTGGCTTGACATGAGGCATGAATGGGGCAAAGGTGCCTCTGCGAGATGGATGTGAGGGGGTGCTAGTTGCCTAGACCGAGGCATCCACACCTCTGCAACCCACTGCTACACATACTACCAACCATGATGCAACCAATTGGCAAGATGCGGTCTCGCTTAACAAAGCTGCGGTGCAGCAACAATAAGTTCTCTCTCTGTGCCGAAGTAAATTGCACTGACAACCTCTGCTGCCTGAGACGGACCACACACTACTGTGTCGACGCAGACACAGACACACACACACCTGGTTGCAATTCCGTGTCAACACATTGAGTGCAGTTACTGTGTCAACACACGAGCCTGCCGGCAAATGATTACCAAACAGCACTTGGCAGTGCTGTGGATGCATCCAGACGTCTCAGCGCCCGTGGGTCACAGCGCTTATCCCTGCATGCCACCAGCACGATTGGCACCCATTGCCAGCATTGGTGCCACTGGGAATTGTGTGGTGTGGCAGCAAGTGGGTAGCCACCGCCAGGTATGCCCGCCACACCCGTCCTGATTGCCATACTCCATGGCCTGAATTTGTTGGCAACACCATGTCAGGAACATTCATGCATTTATACCAAGACACACACACACACGGCACTCTGACCGCTCTTGTTTCCAGCGGTGGTGACAGCACACATCCATGCACCCGTGTAGGAAAAGCAGGTTCCGCTGGGTATGCGGTGTCAAAAGGGCTCAAGGGCTGAATGCAGAGCTCAAGGGCAGGATGCCAAAGATGCAGATGCGCTGAACATATCGCGAAGCTGACAAGATGCCTGCGGGTGTGACACCCACAACACAGCACAGCTGCTTGTAATTTCAAGTGCCATGCTGATTGACCTTGCAGTGCAGTTTGCCAAGAGGTGCAGCGCTGTGCCCAAGGCCACGACCCAGGTGTCCGCACATGGTGGCTTCAGCAATGGCACCATGCACACTGCAGAGACACCACGGGCTGCGCTTGCAACTCGAAGTGCAGAACCATGTCCCTGTACTCAAAGACCAACACCGCACTGAGCAGAAACTGCATGTACGCCAGTCCCGCAGCCCCAGGGGTTGGACCCAGATGAAAATGTCCTGCAGAACAGCCAGACGATGAAACACAACCACCCCATGCCCTGCAACAACGCAACGTAGAGGTGTTGACTCCACATAGAAATGGAACTGCGGTGACAACACCTGCAGTGCCCGACGACAGACGTATAAGGCCGCGGCTCTAGGCTGGAGAGCAGCAAACCCGCCCAACATGCACATACACGTTGCTTTGTAATCCAGTGTGGCAAGCATGGTTTGCCATGTTTCTGCCTATACACGCTGGACAGGGCAGCGCAGCCATAGAACCATCTGTGCCTCGCCGGGGCCCTCAGACAGCAGCACGCAGGTCGATGGTGCCACACAGGTTGTATGTGATGCATGAATGCTCAGCAGCCGCCCAGACAGCAGCAGCCAGCGACAGATGACTGCGCCTTGCTGTAACTTTGTAACAAACGGATTTGCGGCATGCTGCAACAGCTCCCAGATGTGGGTCAAAGCATGGTGCCCACACGACACTCAGGCCGGACCCCAACTACCCCAGCCAGCAAGGAACAGCTTGCTACGCTAGCGCTGCACTAATGAATGAGGCGGGATGCCTGGCAAATGGATTGTGTTGTGCGTCCTGAGTGAACAGGTGGCACGTATCCTGCCTAAATCCAGTCCCACTCCACGGCATGGGGCGACTGCAGTCAACAGACTGACTGCTGAGGCGGGATAAGCCGCACCAGCTGCAGCATCAACGACAGGCGGCAAGCTACATTCGCAGGCATAGCAAACAGCTACCAAATCTGCCTAGCCTGCGCGTCATCAAATGACAGCTCGCATACAAACTTGACAGCGGCTGCCTTGCAACAGCACCATTGATGCAAACCCACGCAACACAAACACTCAAGAGCACACAACAGCCAATGAAAAAGAGGGCTTCTGTGCTCAGCACAGAAAAACAAAACGAAGAATATTCGAAGGGAAAATCCAGCGGCCATGAGCATGCCAGCCCGCAGCTGCCTCAGGTTGCAGGCCATGCAAGGCAGGGCCTACTGCTGACTCTGGCACAGCTGCAGTTATGTGCAGGGTTCGACCAACGCTGTAAACCTGGCTAACATGGTACACATGACGTTTCCTGACAGCTGTGTGACCAGCACAATGCCAATGAGAGCAGTCTGCAGCATGCACTACAGCTGTGTCGGCAGGTTGCGTCAGATAAGGCGGCCACATGGGCTTCACATCTGCATGGGCTCCACACCATCCGCACAGTCCTCGACACCAGACTGCTGTTGGCAGGCTTGAGCAGCAGCAACATCAACACCCTGGTCAGGGCCAGCACGGACTGCTGCATCAGCTGGTATGGACTGCGTGGAAGCCTTCAGCCAGCAGCTCTGCGCGTACTTCTCCTTGATAAAGATCAGCGGGGCAAGGGACTCAAAGCCCTCAGCAGCCTCTGCATATTGGTGCAGGCGCACGAGGCGCTCCATGCATGCTTGCAGGTCGCATGTGGAGAAGCCTGCAGACGGCAACATGTGGGCACGTGCTTGTATACGTGAAATGTACATGAGCAGACTGTGTGTGGCTGTGAGCAGCAGGAAGCAGCAAGGTATGCCTTCAGCTGAGTTGCAAGCAAGGTTGATCTGCACTTCCAAAGGGCTCTGCTGCAGACACCCGCAACCTCCAGCACAAATGCATGATCTATGATCCGTCACACAACACCAGCCTCAACACTACACAACCATCCTCACCTGAGATAGCCTGCACCTCATCCACAGAAGCACCTTGGGGAGACCAAGTCTGGGACAGCAGCAGCGCACCAGCGGCCACCATGCTTGGCCGGAACTCCAGCATGCCATAGTCCAGCAGCGCCAGCTCGATGAGGTACGCAGCCTTGGCCACCACAGCTCCTGGCAGGGGGCCAGACGTGCGCGCAGGGGCGCTTGTGCTGGCGGCAGCGGCAGCAGGTGTTGCTTGGCAGGCCTGGACGCCACCAGCAGAGCGCACCGCAGCCGTGCTCTGTGTGTAGAGGTGCAGGAAGGTGTAGGCGGTTGGCGTCTTGACGCGCCAGCTGAGGCTGTCCAGCAGGATGCGCTCCATGCGCAGTAAGTCCTGGGCCTGTGTGGTGGCAGGGCAGCGGTTTATGATCAGTCGTTGCTAGGGCTCACCCAAGCACGCTGCAGCTTCTACGCACCCTGCTACAAACACTGCTGCACACCAAGGAAGCACCAAACAATTGCACCCCTGCTAGAATGGCAACTTCAGCATACCAGCCGCTCACCGTGAAGCAGTTGGCAGCAATGTCTGTCAGCTCCTGTACTGTTGGGTGCACCACCTGCAGCACAGCAAGAGGCCAGACTTTGCAAATGACACCCTTGTACATGTCACCACCTTGCACATTTTGTGGGCTGACAGTGTGAGGAAGGCAGGCAGGCAGGCAGGCTGCCTGCTGCTGTACGAACAGAATCGGCATGAGGTACTCAGGATGCACGCATGGCACACAAGCACTCAGTGTTGAGCATGGTGCGACCGTCATTCGGCGCAACTGCCAAGAGTGCACCACTGACGTACCTCGTCCTGCTTGGCAGCCAGCATCATGCACGCAACTGCCACCAGCTGCAGAACACCCCTCGGAACACCCTGCGCAGAAGAGGTGAAGATATGATAAGTGACCACTGATGCTTGTGCTCGCTCCATCGGGATTTGGACTATGGCTCATTGGACGGCATTGTGTGGCTCATTGCTGGTATGCAGGCAGCTTGTGCTACACTGGGCACTTTGAAGCGCTTTAGCCCTGCAACAGCGAGGTTTTGCTGCTTGGGGTCTGTGCTGTTTGTGACATCATCTCCGAGGCGCCTTCCACAGGGCGTTCCAACTGCTTCACACAAACCATGACGCACTGACCGTGGAAGAGTCCAGGAATCTGCTCAACAGGCCAACTGCCAGGAACAGAGTCTCCTGCTGCATGCTGAACTCAAATGCCACCTCAGCTAGCCAGCTGGACACGATCATCAGCATCTGCGGCGTGATGGGCTGCTCAACTGCTGAATCTTGCTGCTCCAGGAAGCCACATGACGCGCACAGGTCCTGCTCTGAGGCTTGCTCATTCCTGCAGAACATCATAGTGCGATTTGATTAAGTACTCCTTGCATGCACGTTTTGACGTTTGCTAGATGCTGCACATACAAGGGTACCTATAGGCAGGAGGGGGTGCGCACCTGATCATAGCCAGAAGGTCCTCTAGCTGACGTGCTGCACGTAGGCGCTGTTGCTCAGCAGGGCTGATATTCTGCTGCAGCTTGCTGCGAGTCACATCTGGGTGAGCATCAGCATCACTGCGGTTGACCTGCTCGGAGTCCACGTTGGCCGCGCCATCAGACTTGTGTCGCAAACCGTCCTTGGCGAACGCATCACTGCTGCGGCTGGTGCAGGTTGCATCAAAGTCTTGGTCAAGACGATCCTGCAGAGAAACAGGCCAGTTGCTATGGCAGGGGATGTCCTGGGCGCACTGCAACAGCACATCAACGGCAAGGTGCAGGGCGCAAGTCGTCAGCAGACTTGGCAGTATTCCCAAACACCTATCAAAACCTATGATGATTGACGGAGGCCCTGTATCTGCCTGACGGTTTCGCAGGCGGGCAACCGCAGCAAACTTGTTCAACTGCAGCTTGCTGGATGCAACACAGCGTGTCGATCACATACCTCGAGACTTGTATCACGATCTGCATCTACGTATGCAAGGTAGCCGTCCTGAGTGCTCCATGCCGAGCTCGCTCGTGGGCTCTGTTGGCTGGACTGCACAATGATGGCGTCCTTGCCCCAGCAATCATTCCAGAACTTTTCTTGACATCCACTGTTGCCAACAAGACGCTGCTGGCTTGCTGGGCATCCAGGAGCACCAGCGAAAGTGGCTGCCATGTGGCCTCAACCGTGGAAGGAAGCACACACTGCCTCTTCAAGGTACTACCTACTGTCGATTGCCACGTCTTCGTGAAAGGAACGAGCTGCAGTGTGGACACCAAATAAGTTGCAACCCCCGCGAGAATTTGACTTTCGAAGCTTTTTGACTGACATTTGTAAGCGTCGTCAACTTACCGCTTGAAGTGGCCCCGAAGACTCTCAACAATGGTATTCTCAACAAACCTGCGACTTTCAGCCAGCGGGCAGGTACCAGCGCACCTTTTGTTGACAACAGGAGCATGCAGGTGTTCCCTCATCACAGGCAACCGCTGTTTTTGCCAGTCACCTGGATGACTTGACGATGTTTCTGTTGGTTATTGATTCCGAAAAACGTTTGATGCTGGTCTTTAGATTTAGGGTCATACGCCTCCTGACCTGCATCTGTTTCTGAGACATTTGAGTGCACACGCAGTGACACGTGTGCAACCTGCCTCATTTCGGTGACTGATAGCAAACTCTATCGCACCATTGACAACACTTGGACTTATGAATGTCTTGATGCTACGAGCCCCGCAGCTCAGCAACTGCAGCAGGCTTTGCTGCTTGGCTTGTCACTGTCCAACAGCTGTTGCAGTTGTTGGTGTGTTGTTGGCACACATACTCATGTCGGGGTGGTGTCGAGATACTTCTGCAGTGGCTTGATGTATAATCTGGCTAAGTTCACCGCAAGTGTCTGTATTCAGCACATCTTTGTTATTTGCATGGCGTGAAGCAGACACCTGGGGCTGGTGCCAGGGTGTCTGCAGCACAGCAATGCCATGCCTGCAATGCATGTGGCTGTTGCCTGATCAATCCTCTGCAAACTTTTCTGTGAAAGCTTGCAACGCAGTTGACTTGCCAGTCACGCCCAGGTGCATGATGTTGCTGCGCAGTGTCTGCTGCAGTGCATACAGCGGTTGATGGTTGTGGCCCACAACCATGGGGGTGCATGTGCTGGGCCTCCTGCCTGACTAGCCTGACGAGAGCCAGCTGCAGGCATTCAGATCTGAAGCTGAGTTGCACAGCAGGACTTGATGGCCGTGCTTACAGGCACTCGTTCGGCAGAGGGACTGAAAGCCTCGTCCGGCCAGGTTGCTGACTAAGCACACCCTTCATGACTCATCGCCCCAAGCTTTCAGTCACCCGACACTGCCAAGCATGGCTGCAACGTCCACAAACGATGGCTCCTGCCACCTTCCACACCACACGGGCTCACTGGCTGCACCACCAGACTGCTCCACCTCGATCTACCACCTGGGGAGTTCAGAATACACGCCAGTTCAAGGCAACAGCACCCTCCAACTCTGCTGCCCAAGCACGTTTTTCACGATGCAAGGTTGCGGCCAACACAGGGCTGCAGCTCACTTGCACAGCAGTAGCCCTCACCAGCAACGAGGCAGTTGCTTGCCGAGCAGGAGATCATGCAGTGTCAGGACCAAAGCGAGCACACGAGAGTCCAAAGATCCAGGAAAATTCAAATCTATGGACGAAGCTCGAGAATACCTGATGCAGCAGGAGGCGGGCCCATCCATTATTGCTGGTGGATTGAACTGGCTCAGCAACTCTGCATTTGGGTTTGGGCAGGCTGGAGCACATTTGGGAAGCTGGTACAAGCAGTGGCTCACCCATTCTTCTATCAGCTTGCACAGGTGAGGCAGGCTATGCTCTGCAGTCGTGGCAGGATTGCTGGTGGAAACTTGGTTGTGCATGTGTGCATATGCATGCACCCACCTGGGACTGTCATCGTCTGGGCGCTCCAATAGCAGGCCTGAACATGCTTCTGCAACAGCCACGTTGATCAGGTGGTCTCCCAGATAGTCTGGCATACTTGTGACGGTGCCGATGCATGCGCATTGTGTCCCTGCAGGAAAGAGTCGTCTGCAGCAGCTGCTGCTGCCATGCCTGCTGCTGCACCAGAGGCGTTACGGAACCTGTCACTCATCATGCTGGTATCCGAGCATAGGGTCCAAAAGCTGGCATGCACATATCCACAGGTACGTTATAAGTTGCTGCAGTTTGTTGCGCTCAATGTCCTTCAAGACCGGAGGGTCTGCATTGCATCTAGAACAGACCAACCGCAGCCTGCAGGGTCCTCATAACAGCGTATCGCAGAGACCACCTTGCAAGGCGCACTGCTACCCGGCTGAGTGCTGCCTGCGACATGCCTTTGCAGGTTCTGACCACGCCGCCAGCAGACGTAGCTGCGCGCCTGCTGTTGTTGAAGGACCTGCTGCCTGATGCTGATGTTGCAAGGATGGTCGAGTTGGCGCCAGGGTGGGTTGTCAACACTGCCGTGCGCACCCACATGACAGCAGAACACAGCAGGTGGCTCGCTCGCCTTGCCAGCACCCTGCCTGGTGACACTCACGGAACGATAGATCTCTGTGTTGAACTTGCTGAACAGCACAGCCCCTGGAAATGCTCGCAGACAAATACAGCCAAAGGGTGCTCATACCATGCTAACAAAGTATCCAATCCCTCGCTGTGGTGTGCTATGCTGTGCCGTGGTGTGCTGTGCTGTGCAGGCTGCTGCTTGGGGCCAGTGAGGCAGACTTGCTTAAGGCCCAGCAACGTGTCAGTATCCTGGCCCAGCATCTGCCTGGCGCAGACATCACATTCATGGTGCAGGTGAGCTCTGCAGCCATGACGCGCAGGCTCACTGCCTGCAGTGACCAGCATCATTGTTATTTTGCAGCCATGGCAATTACTTGCAGCTGTACTGCAACTGAGCATTTAGTTTTGCCTGGTATGCTGGAATTGCAGCTTCAGGGGTGGACTGTCAGCCATGCCACCACCCAGCTGGCTCAGGCACCATGTGCGGTTTCAGTGCTGTCCGCCTGGTGTCTCGACACGCTGTCAATGGCTTGAGCTCACGCAATTCGACGCTAGGGTGGAGTCCAGTGCACCCTGCAGTGAAACTCTATGGCAGGCCGCTGGTTACAGCCAAGTGGCTCCAGCAGGGTGACCTTAGCAGTGTCGACCAAAGCCATGTGTAACCGGACAGCAACACCTGCACCATGTTGTGTCCTGGATGACACCCGCATAGCCCCTCAAGCACCAATGTGTGTCTGTGGGTATGGGTGCAGGAGGACCCCAGCCTAATGTTTGAAGACTTGGAACCCAGTGAGTGCCTTGTCGACCTCAGCCTGAGCAGCTGCCACTGCGCACCACAGTGCCGTCTGCCATGAGTCATGGCAGAAATGGTTACCACACACAGCCACATGCCGGCAGAACGACATGGGTGTTTGCATGCATGCTTCCATGCTGTCCCCTTGATCTGTGGCACTGCAACCACGCTTTCAATCAGTATTGAGTGCCACATCGTTCTGTGTGTGATGCGCCGTAGGCTTGCCGCGCATGTATGAGCTGTGGCCGGACCTAGATGTGTCGTCGCTGGCGGCCTCAGACCCCAAGCACCTTGCCCTTGCTTTACGAGCCCTCAGTGACCAAGGGCCGCCCCACAGGTTCTAGCGGCCGCAGCTGCACACTCAAAACAGTGCGCAGCACGCCCTGTCACAGCTCTACGCCAGCCAGCCAGCCAGCCAGCCAGCCAGTTTGCTTGCAGTGGCATCAATGACGGAGTAGCAGTCAACGCCCTGCATGTGCAACTGATGCATGTGTAGGCGCTGCCGTGCTCGGTGCTTGTGGCCAGGTCAGGTGCGCCTGCAAGGCAAGGCCGTGCTGATCGCTGATGCAGCCTGGCAGGGAGGAGCGTGTTGTTGCTGCACCACCACGACTTGTCTTGTGACTGAGGCCTGTAGTGAGGGCTTTGTTGGCATGTGCAGGACAGCATCAGCTACTTTTGAGACCTGTCTGGTGACTCACCAAGGGGGTTGACCTGGTCAGGGCCCAAGTGATGCATGGCATATGGCCGACCACGGTGTGTGCTGACACCAGTTTACGAGGCAGCACCTGCAGATCAGCCAAGACCGGCTGTGCGAGCATCCCCATCTGGTGTCTCGCCCAGCAACCGTTGAACATGCGGTGTGAAAGGTGACAAGGTGGCTGTACGCTGTGCCTGCCATCTGCAAGCGGCCTGTTTTGCTCCGACGGTGCTGCTGTTGTGCAACATCACCATTGTACTATACGTCTGGTTGTGCGGCATGTTTGCACAACCTGTGACATTTGATTGCACTTTGGTGGGCAGGAAGAACTCTATTGTGCACAGAAATTGGCCAGACTTTGTTAACAGTGACCAAGCCACAGGCACTCCAGCTTGTGTCACGACAGTAGTTGCTTTCAGGAAGTGATTCAGTTCTGCGTGGTTCATGCCATGCCAGGCTGTGTACCAATATCAGTGTGCTCCAGTTTTGGCTGCTTCCTGTGCACACATCACATCCTGTGCACACACTTTGTCGTGGACGACAACAGCCCAAAAGGCGTGCTGGCATCCCTTTTATGCCTGCATGCACGTGGTGCCAGCCTGAGTACCTGCCGCATGCTGCAGTGCGTTACACTGGCGTTGCATGGGTCATGCATACGGTATGCAGCATGTGCACATTATTCAAGCAGGGTTTGCCCGACCAGGCACATCACTCTTTGAGACTGTAGCGCTACAGTGTACTGCAGCTGGGTGCGCTCCAGTCACCCAGTGTCCAGGTGTGTTGTGGATTGGTGCAACTGGCGAAGGCACAGCTGAATGCCCTGCCAACACTCGGAACAACATATGTACTGTGGCTCATGCTGTGCAACGGTCAAGGGTGCTGGAACTAAGGGTGAACAGCGGCACAATTGCTGCAAGAAGACCTGGCCTGACCATTGCAATGGTCCAAAGATGATGTTACTTTCATGACGTCACTGCCAGTGTTTGAATTTTCTTGTTCGACTCTTCAGGAAGCTCTGGCACAAATCGGTCTAGTCTATACCGGGTTGAAAGCTTTTGTGAAATTCACCCAACGCCCTCATTTGACAGGTTGTACTCAGTTGACCTCCATATACTCGTTTCGGCTGTGCGCAATACAGAAGCCCCGGGTAACCCCAAGAAAATGGCTCTCAAGTACCAGAAGCCCTTCACGATCCCTGAAGGCTTCCCAGAGGTTCTGAAATCATTCACAAGAGAGGTTCTGCGAGCTCAGGTGCGCACTACAAGTGATGTGCAGCCACCAGAGCCATACGAGTTTGCTGCAGCACAACTGCTGCTGTCACACGTGGGCAACCAAGCCTGAGACACACCAAACACTTCTTCTTTCACACATCATGAGGCGTACTGAGCAGCATATTTTGACTTGACAGATGCTTTAGAATCCCAGTCAGCACTGATGACCTGATGTTGACTACACAGTCAAGTATACAGGGGTGCACTCTAGTCACCCACACTAACCGTGCCCAACCAGCATGAGTCAAACAAACTTGGTTGTCTGCATGCTGCAGCCTGAGGACCTTCACGCTTTTGGAGCTGCGTACTTTGGGCAGTTGGCAGGCACCAGCAGGGTCAGCGGCAGTCAACCCAAGGGGTTTGCACAGGAAGTCGGCAACAAATAAGCAGCCAGCGAAGCAGAGAAGCAGCAATGCAAGAACACGAGTTTGTGGTTGTAAAAGCTTGGTTATGACAGGACAGTCCACTACAGGCCTGGCAACTGCTGCACAGGGCCCAGCTGTCACGGCCAGGCCTGAGATTCATTCAAGCAGGGGAAAAGCCCTACCTGAGACTCAGCTGCCAGGCGTCGATGATATCAACTGTGAATGTCAAGGAGCTTTGTAACAGGTCCACTTCACCACAAGCAGGAGATAGGCAGAAGGCAGCGTGCTGTGCGATCGCTCACGGCACACGTACATGGCGCTTGAGATCGCTCAATAAGACGTTAGCAACGCCCCATAAGATGCACTAGAAGCTTGAAGTACTCTGATTGCGTTTCAGTGGCGTCAGGCGACATGGCCAGGTAACCTGCTGCTGATCTACGTCGAGATACTCACACCCCTCAGTCTCAAGGCACACCATGCATAGCAGACCTGTAAGACTGTCATGTAAAACGGTTTTTATAACAGTTCATGCCACCTGTCTTGGGCTGCGCTGTCCCTGACCCTTCTGACTTGTGCTGCTGTGACAGCAGCAGTGGGCATGGGCAACCAGCTGGGGGCCTGCTGGCCCTCATGTCTGGCCCCTACGGCCCAGTAACACAGCTGCCGACGGACAAGGAGCGCAGGATAAACGTCCATTTCAGGCTCCCCTTCATGACCAAGTGGGGTCAGAGTCTTGTGGTTACTGGCACGGGTGAGGGCAGCAGCTGACCCACATGGTGACCGTGCCTGTGACTGTCCAGCAGGCAGTTGCAGGAAGGCACCCCTAGCTTCATTGATTCCAGACACCTGTAAGCCATGCAGTAGCAGTAGATCAGCCCTTGACCAGTTGCAGGAAGCTGATATGGCCTGAGCAGCTGCAGATGGTGCCTTGGTGACACCTGTGTGCCGTGTGCTCCATATGCTGCTGCCAGGTGCACTGCTGGGCAACATGAACTACAGCAGGGGCATCACGCTCAAGTGCCACCATGAAAAGGATGAGCTGGTGTGGGACACCCTCGTCAGCCTACCCTGGCAGCCCAGCTACAAGTACAAGTGAGGTTTGCATGCACCAGATGCGCTGCGCCGCCTGCTTTGGCATACAATGGCTCCAGCAAACAGAACTGCATGGAAAGTACAAGCAGCAGTGCAATGCAGCACGGGCAGCAGAGGCGCCTGGGCCGTTTGGGCTGCAGGGCCCTGTGTGCAGCTGTGCTGTCATGACACATGCCAGGCAGCATCCTGTGCACCTACCCAATGCCAGGCCCATAACTCTGCAGCCGCTGCAATAGTCGCCTGTTGCGATCCCATACCAGAGTTCGTGCCGTGCCCTACGTAGGTATGCGCTGGTCAGCTACGACAATGGCGAGCTGGTGGTTGAGAGGGAGGAGCTGATGGAGCACACCCTGCAGCTGCATGAGGGCTTGGGCCATGGTGATGTGGTCGAGGTGCTGGACACTTGGTGTGATGCCAGCTACCCAGGCAGCGTGCTCGCCAGCAGAGCCTTCACAAAGGTACGCGTGCGATGCCGCGCGGTGCGTGCGCGTGCGATGCCGTGCGGTGCGTGCGCGTGCGTGTGTGGGTGCCTGCCGCGTCGGGCGGGCATGCCGGGGTGCCAGGCGTCGTCGTGACACGGGCTACTGCCATTGCTCAGCTTAGCCACACTATGCAAACCATGTTCTGAATGCCTCAATGTGGGCTTGCCGGCATGGAGGGCAACGCATAGCTCCCTCCATGCCGGAGAGAGACCCACTGGATTACCTCGCCTGGAGCACACTCTGTGAAGCAGTTTGACGACCGAAAGCTTTGTCGTCAACACACTGCTTGGTGTGCACCTCGACTCATGCTGCCGCGCGCAGGTCATACGGCAGCAGAAGCAGATGTGCACAGGCGGCAGCGCCCCGCAGGAGCAGCCAGCTTTGGGTGAAGCCATTGTGCACTTCCAGGTGACCATGTTGACGTGTTGCCAGCCGACAGCAAACATGTTGGCATCCAGGCATCCTGTGGCATCCCACAATAACTCGACGATCAACAGGTTGCTTCAGAAAGTCTCTTGAATTTGGGTCTGCATGTGCCGGCAGGTGGCTTTGGGTGTGGCTGCTCTGCGTGTTGTAGGAAGGGGACATACAGTGACGTGTGTCATTTTTCGCGTCAGGAAACGTTGGTTTGACTCCTCGTGTCTGCCTAGGGCCAGCCTCTGGCTCTGCTCTGGGCTGTCACATGTTGCACCTGCTGCTGCACCTGCTGCTGCACATGTACAGGTGATGGATTGGATGCTGGAGGATGGGCAGGTCATCTGTGTGACCGGCAGCATACCCCAGCTCGGCATGTGGCAGCCTGATCAGATGCTGCTGCTGACAGGTGAGGTCTTTGCCGCAGCCAAATGCCACCAGTGTTATGTTGCTTTGCCAATCAAGCATGCTGCGTATGTTTTGGGTCAGGCCCAGCATCTGCCTGCGAGCTGCTGGTGCCTACCAATGTCCTTCAAGAGCAAGGAGTCAATAGCAAAGGATGAAGAGCAAATAAAGAAGAACAAAGTTCATATCTGCAGCTTTGCACTGATGTCAGCAACTTTGCGTGCTCCATGCAGAGACCTACACGCCTTGCTGGGAGGGCGAGATCCGGGTGCCGTACAGTGCGTTTGCCTTTACGTACAAGTACGCAGTCATCACACGCTCACGGGCAGCAGCAATGGCAGCCTCTGCTGCCAACGGCTCAGCAGCAGCAGCAGCGGGAGCACCTCAGGACGCAGCAGTCGCCGGCAGCCCGCCAGCAGCAGAGGCCCTCAACGGACCAGCTGTGTTGGACGCAAGGCTAGCAGGCCTGTCGCTTGCAGGGACAACAGCAAACGGGCCGCTGCCAACCGGCAGCATCGTCAGTGGCGGCCCAGCTATTGAGTACGCTGCCGTGGCATCTCTGCCCGGAGCAGTAGCAGCAGTGCCAGCTGCAGCGCTGGACACGTCCACGTCAGCAGCAGCTGCGGCGGCTGCAGCAGCAGCAATAGCAGGGCAGCCAAGCTACGTTGCAGCGTTCCCGCCGCAGCCGCCGGGGCAGGTGACCGGCACTGGCGCAGGCATCAGCGCAATCTTCAGGAACGCCACCAGCACGCTGCTTGAGGTTGGGGAGCCCCGTGTGTGCAGGTGGGGCCGGGTCCAGGCAGCCGCTGTGGTGAAGCCTTGTCAGTGCTGCACACACGGGCTGTCCTGCTGCATGCCTAGGTGTCCAGGCACCATCCAAGCTTGTACATCCATCCAGGCTTGGACATCTTATAAGATGTTTAGCTTGGACGTCCATTGTTATTTTGTTGGCTGCTAGCACCCGTTATGCCTGCAGTGTCCAATACGCCATGCCTGCAGTGCTTGACACTTGGATGGTGTGCGTCATTGCTCTCCACCCTGAGTGTTGTTGCGCTGCAACCTTGGGACTCGGCCCCTGCTGCGCTGCCGTCTGCAGTTTGCCACTGGCGGGAGCTGCCTCGATGGGTGCGCCTGCTGTGGTTGTACGCCATGATGGCTTCATCAAACGGGACAGGTGCGTCATCCAGGCACACCAGCGTCAAGTTTGCCACAGAGTGGTGCAAAGTTAGTGGCAAACAGAGCAGGAGCGCTTTGTTCCATGCTCTGTCTGCAACCGCCTCAATTGTGTATCTCAACCCTCAGTGCTGGGCCACCTGGTCTTGAATCGACGACTCTGCAGCAGTTGGGACACCCTTGGGTGGCCAGTGGCCACTTCGGTCACGAAGATACCAGCAGCCTTGCAGGGAGCTGCATCATCTGAGATGCGAACGCCATGTTGTCGCTCTGTGCTGCAGGTTGTGGCGCGGTGCTGGCATGGCCCTGCCTGTCTTCTCCGCGCGCACACACAAGAGTGTGGGCTGCGGAGAGTTCCTGGATCTGTTGCCGCTGGTGGAGTTTGCAGATGCAGCAGGCATGCGGCTCATACAGGTATGTTAGCTGCGCTGATGTGCTGCACAGCAGCAGCAGCAGCAGTAGCCACCACAGCAACGCTGCATCGTGCAGCTGCTGCAGCAGCAGGCATCGTGGCATTGGAAGGCTGGAAGGTGGTCAGCATATGCGACAGCGAAGGCCACCGCGCTGTGTGGGGGCATATGTCGCCCCTGCATCAATGGGCTAGTCCTCGTTCCCTTTCTGACAAACAGGCCGCTGTCTGCCGAAGAAATGCAAACTGCCCACGTCTCGCAAGTTGGCTGGCAGGGTGTGCAGCTGAATTACGCAGCATCAAATGTTTCCAAGGGCTGCCCTGCTGTCTGTGTGCTCTGCCACAGGTGCTGCCAGTGAACGACACATGTGTGTACAACATGTGGTGGGACAGCTATCCGTACAGCTCGCTCTCGGTCCACGCACTGCACCCACAGTACCTGGCATTACGGGCAACGTTGGAAGACCTGCCTGGTGTGCAGATGCCTCCTGACATTGCAGCAGAGATCGAAGCAGCCAGGGTGAGTGCCTATACCCCAGCGACAGTTGGGCTGGGGCTGGGGTCTGTGTTGTGCAGAACCGCTGCATTCCAACCACACCATAGCGTAGATCTTCGCTGGCCTATGTTCTGTACATGTGAACACTGCGCAGGATGCTTCTGTAGGCAAGCCTTGACGCATTTGGTGCTGTTGGCTTGAGCAGGCAGTGCTGCCGCAGTGTGGGTTCAGCATCCTGTGTAGATCTTTTGCAATGCCGTGGCTCACGTTGTGCCGCCTGCACGGCCCTGTCCTATGCTGCCCTGCCCTGTTCTGTGCCTTGATCTGCCGCGTTGTGCTGTGCTACGCTGTGCTGCGAACATAGGTGAAGCTGGATGGGCCTGGTTGCGAGTATGAGGGCTTGATGGCGGCCAAGAGGAGCATCGCACGGCGGATATTTGATGCAGCAGGACACAGGAGCCGTGACACAGCAGCTTACAAGGTGAGCAGTGAGGCATGTATACCCGGGTGGTCTGGATTGGGATGAGGGAGTCCCAAGGGCTGGGTTTCCCTGCTGCAGACCTACACATATCTCATTCCTGCCAGACAGCACTAGCATACTGCATATGGCTGCAGCTGCACATTATGCCTTCCAAGTCGTAGTCCATCATGGTGTGGAGCCTTAGCTGCAGTGCTGCTTGTGCATGTGTGGCGGCACAAGGTTCCTCAGAGCTTGGTCCAGCGCCAGCTGACATGCAAACCGCCACGTTTTGTCGGGCGATTGCTGTCGGGGGTTGCGGCATGCTTGTTCAGCATGTTGGTGCTGTGTTGAAAGACAGCAGCAGAATCTGGGGCGTGCCAGGCAGTGGCTGACAGGCAAGGCTGGTATGCTGGGTTGCTGCTGCGTGCAGGAGTGGTTTGCTGAGAACGAGTTCTGGTTGACACCGTATGCAGCTTTCTGCTTCCTGCGTGACCTGTTTGGGACAGCTGAGCACTGGCGCTGGGGCACCATGTCCAAGCCCACACCACAGGTAAACAGGACTTGCCAAGTTTCGGTGACTTGGCGCTGCTGACCGGCCTGATACCACAGTACATGCTGTACACTATAGTTTGCACACACATGTTGCCAGGTTTTGGGGGGATGGGTTGTTGCACCTGTACGCTGTTATCACCGAGGAACACTCCCACAGCTCAGCTTGTTCCGAACAGGATGAGCAGCCCTACAAACATTGAGTGGTCTCTGCACACTCCCTGGTGGGGTCAGGCTACATCGCAACACCGGGACTGTTGCGCGGCTGTGCAGGGAGCATTGAGCTGCTACAGGAAGCAACTCATAGTGTGGACATGTTGACAGTGGCCACTGCACTCCTGACCTCAGCGTGTGCCTATGTTGGTGCATGGTGCTGCATGCCTGCAGGTCCTGGACCACATCACAGCTCCTGAGCGCGAGTGGCACGGCAGCATCCTGTGCTGTTACTGGGTGCAGTATCACCTGCACAGGCAGCTCAAGCAGGTGAGTTTGGGCCAGCCTCTCAGTCGTCTGCTGCTCCAGGTGCATCCGTCTGCGCATGTCCCTTGGCAGGTCCTGCATGTCAGCACACAATGTTGCAGTGCTGCATCGCTGATACCTGGCTGCGGCGTGCGTGCGTGTTGAGCGTCCCTAGATCCCGTGTGCACAGCATGTATACGCGGGCCGTGCGCACTATGGGCCTCTACCGCGTATACACAGAGGGGTGAAAATAGAGACGAGGCTGCTGCTTGCCACTGCAACAACACGCAGGTGTCGGAGTTTGCCACTGCCAAGCGCGTGGTGCTCAAGGGTGACCTGCCCATTGGTGTCGACAAGCGCAGCGTGGACACCTGGATGGAGGTAAGGCCTCTGCAGTGGTCACCTGTACGGAATGACTCCTCCATGCTGTTCCCCAGCAGAGCATGGGTTATCGTACTAGTGAATGTTGCAGCTACCTCCCACAATGCTCGGAAGCATGTGAAGCAAGGGAGCTCTTGTCAGTGTGCGGCTGACAGCGAGACAAGTGACGATGCTTGCAGCTGCCTTCTGTCACCTGAGGTCGAGATGCGTACATGCCTGTTGTGCTTTGAGGTCTGGACCAAACGCCTAAGCACCGTCAAACCAGCCTGCGTCTGGATGTGTTGTGTGCAGCCCCATCTGTTCCGCATGGACAAGAGCACTGGCAGCCCGCCAGACTTCTTCGACCCCAACGGCCAGAACTGGGGCTTCCCAACATACAATTGGGAGGCGATGGCGGAGGAGGGCTATGTCTGGTGTGTAGACCCGCATGCCTTGCGGTTCAAGTGCTGATGGACGCGCATCGCCTGTGTCACACTTTGATACTGCTCCAGCTTGACCACCCTTCTATTTCGTGGCAAGAGCAACCCGGCACAGATTGTTTTGCAACCATGGCATGTATGTGAGGTGCAGCTATAAAGCACTGTTGCTGCCAGCTGCTGTCTGGCTGGATCAACTTCGCAAGGCTTGTCACCCCGAACTAGTTGCATGTATGTCTCAGCCTGGTGTCTGCTTGTCCCCTGTCCATCTGCTTTGCCTGCTGCTTGGTATCTGCCAGGTGGAAGCGGCGGCTGTCACACCTGGCCCAGTACTTCAGTGCGTACCGCATCGACCACGTCCTGGGCTTCTGCAGGATCTGGGAGATCCCAGGGGACTGTGCTACAGGTGGGGCGGTTGTTTGTACTGCATGCGTGGCGATTACGTCCAGCACCTCAGGCATTGCTGGCATCTCATTCTGTGTTGTTGACGAACAGCTCGAGTTGAGTCATGGCATGCTGTTCTTTTGCGCAGGCTTGCTGGGCTATTTCCGGCCTAGCATACCAGTCACAGCAAAGGACCTGGAGGTGCGGGGCATGACCGGGGCAGCAGTGCTGGAGAGGCTTACAGGTGCGGGTGTGCCGCTGTTGTGTGGGTCCCTACCATGCATGAGCTTGGCTCGTGCCCTCCATAGTATTCTGGTCAGCGTGTGTGGTCAGCTTGCGTGCTTCCTGGAATGCTTGCCAGCAGTGCTGTGGACGTCATGTGCAAGTTAATGACCATCCGTACCAGGAGGCTGCAACAAGCTCCTCAAATCATGGCCTGGCGTCATATGGGGGCCTGCATATGCTCAATGAGCGAAACATGATGCTGCAACAAGCATCCATGAGCAGAGCCTGGCCCCTGTGGGGCTGTGGGGCTGTGGGGCTGTGAGAGCTTTTCAAACTGGCTATCGTTGGGCCTCAACCCTAAGCCCTGACCCTAACCCCCAACCCTGCATGTCATCAACAGAGCCATATGTCACCAGGGCGCTGCTGCGCAAGCTGTTTGGTGAGGAGTTGGCTGGCGAGGTTGCTGCGCGGTACTTCATTGAGGGCCAAGGGCCTGGCGGGTTCAAGTTCAGGCCAGAGTACTACAGTGAAAAGGTGTGTTTGAACCTTGGGAAAAGGCCTGTCAGAAGCTTTTCAGTGTGCTTGTCAATTCTGTCATGTGGCAAGGCATCCATGCAGCAGCTGCAGCAGCAGCTGCAGCAGCAGCTGCAGCAGTTGTATCGCCATGGTGTGGGATGTGTAACTAGGTAGGCTGTGTTGTGATTGCAGTGTTCACACGACACCAGCATGCCTGTTCTGGGCCAGCTGTCTGGCTCGCTGTCGCCGCTCCGCTCAGCGGTCTGTACAAACACTCGTGCCATGCACACCTGCTGTGCTGCAGGTGCTGTGGGACATGAAGCCCCGCCCAAACTCGCCTGACTGGCTGGTCGAGGAGACGGCAAAGATCCGCAAGGGGCTGCTGACCCTGAGGCAGAACCTTGTGCTGCTGCGGGACGCAGAGAACCCTGACGCACTGTACCCCAGGTAGGCCTCAGAAGACCACCAGAGACCAGTTTTCCCCTCTTTGCATATACAATTGGCGAAACAGCAGTATCATATGATGCATCATGAGCATACAACCCACCCTGAAGATCTGTAGTTGTGTTGTCAGTATTTTGGGCGGCTGGAGGTTTGTGACTGTGAGTTCGAGCTCTTGTGTTGCGTGCTGAGCGTCACTGGGGCACTGTATTCAGGTGTCCCACAAGGGCATCACCATGGTTGCCTGGTTAGCACTCGCAGCAGCGCCATGACCAATGCATGATACTACTCAGAGGCCTGCAGGTCTGCAGCCTGGGTCCCAAAGCACTGTTTGTCACATGCGTGCTTCATGGTGAAGCCAAGAGCCCTGCTGGATGGCAGGTTGCCTTGTGCAGAGGCAACCCTTCCTGACGAACTTGATGCCCAGGCCCTGAGGGTCAGCCTGGGTTGCTTGTTCCCACGCCCTTGCTTGTCTGACCGTCAGTGTGGGGTGCTGGAAACTGCATGAACCCCCACCGAGATGGCTAGTAGTGCAATCACTGCATTAGAGAGTTGACAGTGTTTTGCTTCGTGGGCTGTGCTGCCTGACTGCAGGTTTGCCCTGATGAGCAGCAGCAGCTACAAGGAGTTGCCGGATGCTGGCTGGAAGTCGGCACTGGCACAGCTGCATGACGACTACTTTTACAAGTGAGCCTACGGCAGTCATATTGTTGCACCCTGTCAGCCCGCACAGCACAAGACCACACAACTGTGTGTCGAGCACACATCAACGCTGCACGTTGAAGGTCACCACTGCTTGAATGTCAGTCGCCTCCTGCACTTTTCTGGGATCTTGCTTGGGCGCTGCAGGGGTATCTAGTGTGACTATGTGAACACCATTCATTGTGCTGCTGCCTGTAGCCCGTGTTGCGTGTGCTCCCTGTATTGGGCGCATGCACCCCATGAATTTACCATCCCCATGTAGTATCCTTCTCCCTGAGATGCCGCGTATGTGTAGTTGCAATGCTGCCGCAAACCAGCTGTGCTGCTGCCGCTGCTGCTGCTGCTGCCCTGGGATGTGCCATGCAGGCGGCATGACGCCTTGTGGCGCAGCCAGGCGCTGCGCACCCTGCCTACCCTCATGGCAGCCAGCGACATGCTGATATGTGGGGAGGACCTGGGCTTTGTGCCCGCATGCCTGCCGCCCGTCATGCAGGTGGGCATGCCATGCGCAGCGCTGTGCCTTGCATGGACGGCCGCTTCGTGTCCTGTGGAGAGTTGCCTGGTGTACGTCGCCTGCATGTGTGCAGCGCATCCGATGCGGGTGCGAGCCTTGTGTTGTGTCATGTTGACATACCACTATTTGGGGGGATTGTAGTTACACACGGGCAAAGTCGCCACAACAAGAGTGGCATTACCACAAGAAGAGTGGCATTACCCACAATGAACCGTGTGCTGGCCTGTGTCTGCAGGAGCTGGGGCTGATTGGCCTGCGCATCCAGCGGATGCCAAACGAGATGGGTGTGGAGTTCAACAACCCAGCAACCTACCCCTACCTCTCTGTGGCCTCACCCTCCTGCCATGACGTGTCGCCTCTGCGGGCATGGTGAGGTGGCAACCCCAGCATGCGCATGCCACTGGCATGATGTGTCTGGCCCAGCTTGGCTGAGCCAAGCATGCTTGTTTGCTGCACACTAAATACCGTCGGTATCCTTGCTTTGCATGCCTAGGCCATCTCTCGTAGGCATCAGGCACCCTGCCATGCACCCTCAGGCAGTTGCTACATGGCAAGGACTGTGGAAGCAACTTGCAGCATGGGCATCGCCGCGTCGGCATGCCATGCCGGCGCTTTCGTGATGTTCTGAGCCGCTCAAAAGGCATTCATGTATTGAGAAGTATGTAGCTGGTGCCTATCACTACGGCTCCGTCCCACCCTCATTGCCATCGCTGTTGGCTGCAGGTACGAGGAGGACGCGGACCGGCGGGAGCGCTTCTACTACACTATGCTGGGCGGGGGCGGCACACCCCCTGCCTCTGCCTGCCCTGACGTTGCCCGCTTGGTCGTGCAGCAGCACTTCAACTGCCCCAGCGCCTGGTGTATACTGCCGCTACAGGTAGGTTCCACAAAAGGGCTAGCCCTGCGTCGGCCAACAACTGTTGTGTCACAGCTGTGCACTGGGCGGCTAGCTGCACGGTGCTCCACTGCATCACGTCACTGGGGTGGAAGGGTGCCACCCAGTATCCATCAGCCAGGAGGGCAGCCACAGACGGCCTGAACTGCTGCCCTTTCCTCCGCACAGCTGGAGAACCGGAGGCTCCTTGATGGGTGCAGGGTGCTTTGCACTTTCCACAAGCCGCTGCTGCTGTAGCCGCACTGAGTGCCAGGAGGCCTGTCTCCTGTAGGCCAGTCCAGCCCTGATCTGTCATGACATACTGTTTGCTCAGCAGGCATGCTATACACGTCGTGCATCTGACGTGTGCGACACACAGAGTCTGCTGTGATGTGTGCATGTTGCCGCAGGACATCTTTGCCCTGATGCCGCGATACAGCCAGCGCCCAGCAAAGGAGGAGGTCATCAACGACCCAACAGTCACCAAGCACTACTGGTGCTACAGGTGTGTTGTGCATGCCAGGCCGCCCCCATGGCCTGCCTCAGGCACTGTGCTGTGCATGGTACAGCGTTGTGTGATGCTCTGAGCATCATGTTACCCAGGCACAACACAACGCGAGGCGGGACATGCGTATGTAGACCATGAGCGTGTTTCACATGCTGGGCTAGCTCGCCAGGCATGTTTGGCCTGCAAGCGGCATGCGCAAGTGAGTACAGGCTGTGCCCAAAAATTGCATGTCACAACATGGGTTGAGCATGCATAGGTGGCATGGCAGCTCAGGGTTGTCGGCACACAGTTGGAGCTTGCAAAATCCAAAGACAGGGTTGTGGTGTGGTGTGTCGACTCTGTCAGAATTAAGGGCAGACTGGCTGATCTAGCATCGACAAGGGCCCTTGCTGTGCTGCTGTGCTGATGTGCTGTTGACTGCTCTGCATCGCAGAATGCATGTGTGCATAGAGGACCTGTTCGAGGACAACGAGCTGATCAGTCTCCTGCAGGACCTGCTGCTGCTGAGTGACCGCGCAAAGCTGGCAGACCTGCCAGCACTGGCAGCGGGCAGCTGACACCTGCGGCTGTGGGCCCACAATGTGCAGCTCAGCAACTCTATCTGATCTTGCCAGCATCAGGCAGGCAGGCGGACACTCTGGGTTCTCAGACTCATCGGATGCCTGTCCCTGCACAGGTTTTGAAGTAGGTGGCACCTGCTGCAGACGCCGACATGCAGCTGATAGCAGCTGGTTTGTGCCGGGAACGTGCAGTCTAGTCAGACGGCGGGTGTGTCGGTGGTGGTCTTGGGCCAGCCTGGCGCAATGCTGGCAAATTGGCCGTAGGCAACGGGCAGCCTAAGTGAAGGTCTGTGCAGGCAGTCAGCACTCAGTACTGAGTCACTAGTGACAGAGCCACTGGCAGCATATGTGCAGCATGCAGCTTGCCACCAGTTTTGTAGCGCTGGGCCCTTGTAAGGTCGTACTGCAGTGCAATCCAGGCTTTGGTCAGTGGGTGCAGCGCGCCCTCAGCCCGAGTGTGCGCTGCACAGCATATGCTGCGGCTGTGGCTGCGTGTGGCTGATTGCTGCATCACGGGCCATCTGTTGTCAATCCTCATTTGCTGATGACATGGAGCCGTGCCTGGTATGGTATGGTGTGGAGTTGACTATGTCGCAACGACCTACACACCGTGTGACACCCAATAACATGCAGCAAAGCCCGTCATCATTCCGGCTGGATGACTGCTGCATGGTTGTGCACTGTGTGCTTGATTCACCGGGCCCCGAGCAGTGGGGTGTCAGCACACACCAGGCGGGGTGCTTATGACATGCAACACTGCTTAAGAAGAACTTGCGGGCATCCAGAACTTGCGGGGCAAGCAACATGGCCAGCAGCTGCTGCAG